>JAVHZT010000107.1:0-295303 GCA_035079005.1 Fraxinus americana | reverse complement strand
TGGTTTAAGGGTATTTTGGGCAGTTCAAATTTACTAGATTAAAATATTTATTATTTAGATCAAATACTGTTTTGAGAAACAAAACTTTGCGCAGAGTGTATTTCACCTAATTCCCACTAAATTATTCATACATAAATAATGTAAAAGCAACTATAACATTAGAGTAGAAAGAACGTACATACCTTACTCATTTAACAAATCGAAAGTATCAAGTTTTGGTACACTTAGTGGCCGTGGACCCGATTTGGTTACCATAGGGCAATTTTCAACGACCAAGACCTTCATCGAAGGGAACACAAGTTCTTAGTTCAGATAGCAATCCATTTGCATACTTGGAAGATTCTTGAGTCGCAAATGGTTCAAATTAGGGAACTCAATTCTGGTTTTCATTCCTTCATCTATTTTAATCTCCGAAGTATCTTCTTCTTCTTTTCCAACAATCACTTTAATTGATTCACAATCTAAAACATCTAGATTGTCGAATCACAAGAGAATTGGTCATTGAAGGTGAGAATATGTACTTTAAGATACCACATCTTTCAACAACAATTGATATCAAATTCTCGAAGGCACGAGGAACGACTCCTATCATGTGCACTAATTTTTCTAGAGATTTTACCTTAGGTGATCTTAATCGACCAAGTACACTTTTAGCATGATCTTTTGTATTCGTTAGACATTCAAAGTCAAACATAACTTCCAGTAATTTATAGTCTTCTACTTCAAGTGTTTCAAGATTTTGTAATGATTTACTTGAATCAAGTTGTGCAATGGTTAGCAGATTATCGCAATTATTTACCCCCATCTCTCTTACTCGATGAAGAGATCTTATTGGCATTTCCTTCGTGTTCACTAACATTACTATATACTGCAATCCACTGATGTTCAGCTCCTTCAGGTTAGGCAATGTAACCTGTGAAATTCACTCCATGGTGTAAGCCATGACACTGACATCAATATTCTTTTTGTGGCATATAATTATTAATACTTTTCCACACTGGTTTTTCTCAATTGCAACTAACAAATTTTATCGATTTATACAAAATGACAGACTCATATTTTTGTTCTGATGTTGATAAACTGTTCTTTACAAAAGAATTGGAGAAATTTTCATAATTTGTCTTATTCTTCGATTTGCATACACGTACTTGGAAACAAATATGGCCAGACGCACACGGAGAAAAGGAATGATACATACCTGGTTGAAAAACGTTCGAAGAATGCCTTCATTGTTCGATTCAGATCCGAAGATCTTAAATCTGCTTAAAGAGCAAAGCTTGAGTTCATTTAGTTTAGGAAACTCAAGCATATCGATAACTTTATTTTGTTTTGCATCCATTGAAACAACTTCTTGTCAGCCAAAATTTATCCATTATGCTATATAATTGAATTACTTCTAATTAAGAAAAGCTACGTCATTCTATAGAAACTGTATCTATCTATTCATTTGTATTACAAGACACATAGAAATAAATCTGAATTTCTCCTTTCTTTATTACCTAATTTAATCTCGAAAGTTTAGCTCCAAAATTTATGTCAGTCTTTTTATTTCTAAGTTTATATGGTTAATGGTTGGAAAATCACCAACCACATTTCCGAGTATATCAGATCTCCAAAATTCATCTTAATTGATAACACAAGAACTAAACACACTTTTTGACAAATAAGGACTCTTGGACATACATAAAAGGAAAGTTGAATACATTACCTTGTTGAACAATGTTTGACTAACAACACTTCTATTTGCTTGAGATGTGAAGCTCTTAAATCTTCTCAAATTTTCAAAATTGGCTTTTTCCACTTTTGGAAACTCAAGCATTTTGCAAGTTATGGTAACTTCATTTTCTTGCGCAGCTATTGAAACAACTTCCTCTAACATCAAACATTTGTACATGTCTAGACTTTGGAGATTTACCAAGGATTTTGCAACTGACTCCCGAAACAAGCTTATAATTGCGTCACAATCATACATCTTAACAATCAAGAGGTTACAGAACAATGGAGGTTTGAAGACAGCCCTTGGAAGATTTCCAGTCGATATCTCTGTTAACTTGGGTAAACCTTTCAATTCAAGAGACTCCAATTTACAGAAGGTGCCACTTGGAATAGAGTTTTCGGCATCAATAAGATACTCAAAATCACCACTTGATAGAATCAGTGTCTTCAAGTTAATGAAACCATCTCCATCTCACTCACTCACAAGATTCTTCAATATCTTGGCATCTTGTGTTAGGCAATTTGTTGTCAAACGACCTCCCTGGGCGATGATGAAAGTCTCGGTTGTTTTTATCCAGTCGGCATTGGCCAATTGACTGAATATATATCGACACCACAATTTATGGAACTATCCACGTAACCCACTTGGGCCATTCGAAGCAACCTAATTTAATTAGGGTTGCTCATGGCCCAACCCGAATTAGGACGGCTCTTACCGGTTAATAGCTCACCTTTCCTTTGTGTTATTGGGCCTATGACCTAAAAGCCCATCCATTCACTATACATAGCTAGCCTTATGTCCAACAAGCCGTGAGAAATCATATAGCCGTTCTTTGCTTTGTGAAGAGAATCGATTTTCAGTCTTTGTGCTCTCTCTTTACCTTGCTTTGTGATCTTGGTAGTGAAATCTTTTCTTCTTCTTAAGTTAACCTGTGTGGTTAACATTCCTAGCTATTTATTCTTCTTCCTCCATAGCTCTTTGTGGGTTAATTCTCGGTTTTGAGCAACCAAGGAAGGAGGTGAAGGTTTGTGGTGATTTCTTGGATTGTGGTGTTGATTTTGGAGACTGAGCCCGGTGATTCTTGGTGCAAAGTGTTGGTCTACAATTTACATATGGTATCAGAGCTTTAGGAGTGATTTTCGGACCCAAAATCGACCAAGAACGGACCTGGAATCGCGTGAACAGTGCTGCCAAAAGTTCTGGACAGATTTCTTCAAGCAGTCCGAGTTTCTTCAAGCTGTTTGAGCACGTTCCTTTGGGTTTTTCAAGAAACCAACACCACAGGAGGCCTCTGCAGGTGGAGGCGATCCTCCCTGACCGGCGCGTGTGGCGGCGCGTGAAGCCCACGCGCAGAGGAGGAGGCGGCGCGTGGCGGCGCGTGGGGCATTTTCAGGCCTCGACTTCTTCAGGCAGTTTGTTTGTCTTGATTTCCTGAACGTACTGATATTTTTGTTTAAGTGTTTCAGGTTACGCAGGAAAAGTTGGACGATTTTGCCCCCGGTTGTTCGACGGTCGAGGCTGAAAAACGCTTACTGAATTACTTTAGACCATAAATTGTGGCTCTAAAGCAGTAATCTCGCAACTCTCGATAATTACGGACTCAGACAAGTCCGCTCTGGTAAATTGGCTGATCCTCTCGTTAATTTTCAGCACTAGCGCGTCATCGTGTGGGGTGACATTAGGTTTGGGGTTACCGTGAAGGGGTAACCATTGCTTGTGCTAGAAATTAGGAAGTAATTGCTCTCTTCGTTCGTTACGTAATTGGAATTTGCTTTTTTGATTAATTACAGCATTTTATCGATTTTCTGATATACTGTGAGTGAAACTATTTTTGTTATTATCTCTCTGGTTGCTTTTGTTAAGTCTCTAAAATACCTAGACCTTACCCGTTTGAAAATTTCTTTGATCTAAGATCGTGAGTCTTACGAAACCCTGGGAATCTAAAAACGGTGTATATTTGTGAACCTAGGTCTGCTTTGTGTGGCTTAATTGTGATTTTGTGTTTCTTGTTTGAAAATGACAACGCGCAATTTTGATTTGGGGACTTTTACTGGAAAAGGTGATTTTTCTATTTGGCAACAGAAAATGAGGGGTATTTTGGTTCAACAAAAGGTTTCAAAAGCCATTGATGGCAATTTTCCCGCTGATTTTTCAAAAGAACAAAAAGAAGAGGCTGATGAGCTCGCTTACACCTCTATTATTTTACACTTGGCTGACGTTGTTTTAAGAAAAGTGGGTAAACTAAAAACCACTGAAGAACTTTGGAAAAAGTTGGAAGATCTGTATTTGCTAAAATCTACTCCCAACAAGCTTTACTTACTTGAGCGTTTTTTCAGTTTCAAAATGGATTCTTCAAAAGAATTGGATGACAATTTGGATGTGTTTAACAAACTTGTTCAAGATATTGTTAACTGTGGTGAGTCAGTGTCTGAAACATACAAGGCTATCATTTTGCTAAATGCTATACCTGATACTTATCGTGAAGTCAAAAATGCTATTAAGTATGGTAGAGACACGTTGACACCCGAAATTGTCGTTGACTCCCTTAGAAGTAAGGAGATGGAGATGAGAGCTGAAAAACATGATAAGAAAAGCGGTGAGATTCACATGATGAGAGGTAGAACTCAGTTTAGGCAGTAATACCATGATGGTTACCAAAGTAGTGGCAAGTCAAGTAGTAATGGACATAGAAAGAAGGGCAAGGGTAAACCTAGGTCCAAGTCTAGGACTAAGGAACGAAAATGCTATGGCTGTGGGAACACGGGGCATTTTATAAATGATTGCTATAAAGAGAAAAACAAGAAAAAGGGGGGAGATCGAGATGAGGTTAATGTGTTATCTTCTGTTTCTGATGATTGTGATGGTGAAGTCTATTTGATTACAAGTCCTGATGTTTCTCCTGCCGAATTGAACTTAACTGCCAATTCTCGTTTTCATGAGTGGATTCTTGATTCTGGTGCATCTTTTCATGTGACATCGCATAAAGATTGGTTTGAAAATTTGCATGAATCAAATGATGGGCATGTTGTGTTGTGTGACAATTCTGCTTACAGTGTCGTTGGCATGGGTGATATTACTTTAAAGTTTGATACTGGCTTTGTGTATACTTTAAAAGATGTTAGATATATCCCTGAATTGTCTAGAAACTTAATTTCAGTAGGACGACTTGAGAAATCTGATTTCACCCCAGAAATTGGAAATGGGATTTTGAAATTGATTAAGGGTACACTTGTCTCTATTAAGGGTGTTAGAAAAAATGATATTTACATAACTACTGGGGAAGTGATGAGAGGCTTAAACTCCTCTATCTCTCCCGCTAAGTCTGATCACACACAAAAATGGCACAATAGACTTGCACATGTGGGTATTAAGGGGATTAAGCTTCTTAATGATAAGGGTGCTTTTGGAAATGACTGTGTGTCTGATTTACCTTTTTGTGACCATTGTGTGCTTGGTAAACATCACAAAATTACTTTCTCCTCGAGTGTCCATAAAACTAAAGGCATGCTTGAATATGTGCATTCGGATCTGTGGGGTCCATCCACACGCCTACCTGTGGGAATAGGTATTTCTTGTCAATTATTGATGACTACACTAGGAAAGTGTGGGTTTATCTTTTGAAGGATAAATCCGACACTTTCGATAAATTTAATAATTGGAAAAGACAAGTTGAAAATCAAACTGGTAAAAAGATCAAGTTTTTGAGAACTGATAATGGCCTAGAGTTTTGTAACACTGATTTTGATAATATGTGCAAGGAAAGTGGAATAACAAGACATAAAACGGTTCCTTACACTCCCCAACAGAATGGGGTAGCGGAAAGGATGAATAGAACTATATTTGATAAAGTGCGTTGCATGATGTTAAGTTCTGGAGTCCTAAAGTCCTTTTGGGGCGATGCTGTTATGACTGCTTGTTATTTGATTAATTTGACTCCATCTGCTGCATTGAATGGTGACACTCCATATGAAAAATGGTTTGGTAAACTAAGTGATTACTCCATGCTTAGAACTTTTGGCTGCACTGCATTTTCTCATCAGAGTGAGGGAAAGCTTGAACCGAGAGCTAGAAAATGTGTTTTTCTAGGTTACCCAGAAGGTGTCAAGGGGTATAGGTTGTGGGATAGGAGCCATAAGGGAGTTAAAATCATTGTGAGTAGAGATGTCACATTTAATGAGAGTGAAATGCCATGTATGAGAGCTGAATCTGAACCTGTGAGTGAGGAGATTCAAGGTGAAGAGAGTGGTCAGCTGGAGGTGGAGTTAGAAAAACCTAGCACATCCGTCATCGTATACGTAGTGAGGTGGAGACTCGTGAACAACAACCTAATGTTGAGAACAGAGAGGAAGTAGTAGTAGAAGAACACCCTGAAGAAGAGAATCCTCTAGCAGACTATAACTTAGCTAGGGATAGAGAGAGGAGACAGACTAGAGCACCTGTGAGATTCGGTTATGAATCCGAGCTAGCTTTTGCTCATGCGAGTTATGAGGAGCTGGCTGATAGGGAACCAAAGACCTTTGAAGAGGCGATGAAGAGTGACCAATCTGAAGAGTGGTTCAAGGCAATGAAAGATGAGATGAGTTCTCTAGAGAAGAATCAAAGTTGGGAGTTAGTACCAAAACCTAAGAATAAATCTACTGTTGACTGTAAGTGGATTTTTAAGGTTAAGGAAGGTATTAGCACAACTGAACCCTTAAGGTTTAAGGCTAGATTAGTGGCCAAGGGATACACTCAGAAGGAGGGAGTTGATTACAATGAGATTTTTTCACCAGTTGTTAAGTACACTACTATTAGGGTCATGCTTGCATTGGTTGCACATTTTGACTGGGAACTTGAACAATTTGATGTAAAAACTGCTTTTTTACATGGTGAACTTGATGAGCAAATCTTTATGAATCAACCAAGAGGTTTTAAAGATAAATTAAAACCTGACTATGTGTGTTTTCTGAAAAAATCCTTATATGGCTTAAAACAATCGCCTAGACAAAGGGTATAAACGTTTTGACTCTTTTGTACTATCTATAGGGTTTCATCGTAGTAAGTTTGATCATTGCCTTTATTTCCAACATAATGATACTAGTAATGACTATGTGTTCTTATTGCTTTATGTTGATGATATGCTCTTAGTTGGTTCATCATCTAAATGGATAAGTGATATAAAAACAAGTTTGAATGGTGAATTTGACATGAAAGACCTAGGAAAAGCTAAAAGAATTCTAGGTATGGAAATTGAAAGAGATAGGTCAAATTTCATCTTGTTTTTGCATCAATCATCGTATATTTCTAAAGTGCTAAAGAAATTTGGCATGCATGAGTGCAAATCTGTTACTTTACCTTTAGCTAGTCATTTCATTCTATCTAAAGATCAATCTCTTTGTAATGAAAAGGAGGTAGAATACATGAGTAGAATTCCATATTCAAATGTGATTGGCTCTGTTATGTATTTGATGGTTTGCACTAGACCTGATTTAGCTTTGTTGTGAGCACTCTTAGTAGGTATATGTCTAATCCCGGGTCCCGAGCACTGGGAAGCCTTAAAATGGTTGTTAAGGTATTTAAAGGATACTTGTAATGTAGGTCTAAAGTTTGGTGTTAATAATGATGGTGTTAAACTAAAGGGATATGTTGATGCTGATTATGCTGGGGATAGGGATAATAGGAAATCCACTTCTGCTTATGTATTTACTTTGTCTAACTCTTGTGTTAGTTGGAAATCACAGTTACAACACATAGTTGCACTATCCACTACAGAATCTGAATACATTGCTACCACTGAAGCTATTAAAGAAGCTTTGTGGCTTAGGGGCCTTTTACATGAACTGTGTGTTCTAAATGATTATGTGGTAGTATATTCAGATAGTCAGTCTTCCATACATCTATGTAAGAATCCTGTTTTTCACGAACGCACCAAGCACATTGATGTTAGACTACATTTCATTAGAGATATTGTGTCTCAAGAAGTTGTAAGACTTGAGAAAATACACACACAATATAACCCTTCAGACATGGGTACTAAGGTGTTACCGTTGGTGAAGTTTAGAAGTTGCAAAGATCTTCTAAACATCGGTGGAGGTAAATGATTTCCAATTTTATTGGTCTTACCTTCTTGAATTATTACTAATGCTTAGTAATTTCTTTCTTTGCAGGTCCTTTGACACCAAGGTGGAGGTTTGTTAGGCAATTTGTTGTCAAACGACCTCCCTGGGCGATGATGAAAGTCTCGGTTGTTTTTATCCAGTCGGCATTGGCCAATTGACTGAATATATATCGACACCACAATTTATGGAACTATCCACGTAACCCACTTGGGCCATTCGAAGCAACCTAATTTAATTAGGGTTGCTCATGGCCCAACCCGAATTAGGACGGCTCTTACCGGTTAATAGCTCACCTTTCCTTTGTGTTATTGGGCCTATGACCTAAAAGCCCATCCATTCACTATACATAGTTAGCCTTATGTCCAACAAGCCGTGAGAAATCATATAGCCGTTCTTTGCTTTGTGAAGAGAATCGATTTTCAGTCTTTGTGCTCTCTCTTTACCTTGCTTTGTGATCTTGGTAGTGAAATCTTTTCTTCTTCTTAAGTTAACCTGTGTGGTTAACATTCCTAGCTATTTATTCTTCTTCCTCCATAGCTCTTTGTGGGTTAATTCTCGGTTTTGAGCAACCAAGGAAGGAGGTGAAGGTTTTGTGGTGATTTCTTGGATTGTGGTGTTGATTTTGGAGACTGAGCCCGGTGATTCTTGGTGCAAAGTGTTGGTCTACAATTTACATCTTGAATATGAAGATTGTAAGTTTTCTTCATCAACGAGTTAACTCCGGGTTGCAAAAGCATAATTGCCGCAGTAACGTCTTGGAGACGCAAGCTCATCGTGCCACGATAATCTTCACTTACACGTATTTCTCTTGTAGTTCTGATGATTTGAAATTTTTCCAAATTCTCGAGGCACGGTGCTTTTAATATTTGCATCAGAATCTGAGTATCAGGTGTGGAAATTTGGAAAGTATGAAGAGAAGTCAATGACTTAAATCTTCAATTATGTAACTTTGGTCTTCACCTATTGGAATGTAATCTCCCAAGTACAGCTCTTCCAGTTTCTTCATACGAGACAAAACACCGGGTAGAAATGGACAGGATAATTCCTGAAATCTCAAATCAAGTGACCTTAGGTTTCTAAGATTCGCCAATTCAATGGGAAAATAATCGCCGAAATAAAAATGATAGAAAGAGAGAATTTCCGACTTCTTTAGACTCCCAATCATTGACAATTGAGAATGTATTATACAGTCAATCAAGCACAAAGTTTGAAGACTCATCAACAATTGGATGATGGAATAAGGATGTTCATCAATTTCAATTCACGAACTCTGAGTTCCTTTATATCTTCGAAAAATTCTTCGGAACTGTTGCGTTCTCCCAAATTGCGACTTATCACTTAGAAAACGACGCCATTCCCACAAATCATGGAGTGCAGTTTATCATTTCAAATATTTTTCAAATATTTTAAATTCCAATTTGAAGAAAACGAAGCCATTCCTACAAATCCTGGAGTTCATCCGAACTTTAATTGAAAATATTATGCAAAGAACAATCATACCCCTACAATTCTGGATAAGACTAAACTTAGAAACATGATATTCTTCTAAGGATATAAAGTTCAATCATATCAATAATTATGTTTATCTACCGGATAAGCAATATCATTCCACCTGTAGTCAACATATACAATGATTAGAAATGTCAATGTCTTGTAAAAGCCATTGTACTTCCACGTTCAAGGATATTATAGCCCATTTAGTACCATGATTAACACAACTTTAATTCGGTCATTCACGGTCAATGCATAAGCCCAATTTAGTTCACGAATCGTACACATTGGCCGGATCACAAATTGTGATATATAGGAAAAGGAAAATGCATGCAAAATATGAAACTCCTCGATGTGCCTTCTTCATATT
This sequence comes from Fraxinus americana, assembly GCA_035079005.1. Taxonomy (NCBI): domain Eukaryota; kingdom Viridiplantae; phylum Streptophyta; class Magnoliopsida; order Lamiales; family Oleaceae; genus Fraxinus; species Fraxinus americana. Next base: position 285,627 of record JAVHZT010000107.1, on the reverse strand, counting down.
AGCATTTGAGCCGTACTTGCCAATGACAATTTTCCTACCGGTTCATTTCCAAATTCCAGATTCAGAATGTAAATAAAGACACTATGGAAATTCAAGTTCTGCATAAAAGGCCTCAGTGATTTTTACACAAAGTTATCTAATTATTTGAGACCATCACCGTCTGATGAACACAAATGAGAATATAAATTTAAATGTCGGCACCGATTCAACAGATCAAAGATGAGTGAATTGGTCCGAGTTTTATACGTATTGTACAAAGCCCAATGCAAGTGTATGCATTCAGATTATTGAATGCAACATAAATTATACTTTATTCTTGAAAACTGATTAATGAACAATATAAAATGCATGAAAGAAAAAAAAATCGTCTTATGATTGCTGGATAAATTAGTTCATAAATTATATTCTGTTAACAAAATATACATGCATGCAAATTTGAATTGAGTAACGACTTACCAAAACCATGGTACGTGCATAATAATGACCAAATCACGACTTACTCAAATGTAGAAAATGTAAAAATATGAAAGAGATGAAATGAAACGAGCTACGCGAATGCAAATTTCCTTAAGATGAATTTCGCCTCCTGCACTGGTGCTAACAGGATCAAATGAACGTCTGTCTACCATGATACAACATTTCTTCCAAAATTAATATAGCACGCTATTAATTTTTTCGGAAGAACCAACACTTGACTGTACTCTTCTAAAATTGAAGATATTGAATAATAAATATCAAACATGAAAATTATTCTAACAGAATTTAGAGAGAAAATTAGGAGTGAAAAAAATGAAATTAGGATGGTCTTATTTATAGATTTTCATGTGTTTCTTCCTAACAGTTGCATCTTTTGATAAAATTAATTTTAACCATTAGATCGCATCATTTCACAATTGATGGTATAGATTGCACCTTAATAAAATGTCATGACTTTTTGTTATGCACCTTGCACTTGAAGAGTCGCACCTAATCGTTACACTCATTGGAGACTTTTCCAATTCACACATTTTAATCTTTATATTACCCTAAAATTCCAACATTATCCCGAGTTAAGGGATATGATTTGCTTTTCTTTCTCCTACAATATGAAACAAAAAGAAGAAATGGGGGAAAGTGTCCTGGTTACCATAATCTTGAACCTAGCCTCATTAAGAAACACTGCTACCAAACTTTTTATAACTGGCTATTGATTTATCTTAACTTGGTTTTTTGACTTCAAAATTTTGCATCATGTGAATATGGAAAATGTAATTTAAGAGAGGGATCCATAATGCGATAGTTTGTTGAGTCAAATGGTGGGTACAATTCGATCAAATCCTAGTGGAAAGCTTGTTTGCTGTTCTAGTTCTTTGTCAATTTGAATTTTTAGCTGCCGGATTTTTTTCCTCCCTATCCCCTTTCAACGGAGCTCTTGTAGAATTGTAGCAATCACACACTTGATTTGGACTAGCTAACTGCACTCATATCAGGGCATCTTGATAAGAAGGTGCTTCCACTAATGAAATCTCGTTTCCCATCTAATATGTTGTTTAGTCGCATAGCCATTCTATTTTTCTTTTTCCCATAGTTACGACAATCAAACATTTGGTGACAATTTGATTAGAAAATGATTTACTGGTCTAGATCCATTGACTCTTTGACTTACAACAGAAATAAGTGCAAAATGTTGTTTGTTTAATTATGTAGCTAAGCTAAGCTGTGCAATGAATTTAATCAATTAAGTTCACTTTCTTCTTCATGATCTTTCGTAACTGTTAAGCCTCGTCCTATGAGACTCTTATTATTGACCACACTGCAGCCAGCTAGGAAACAACAAGAATCCACTTGAGGCCGGTACTCACACAATACTTTTCTCACTCGGCCCCAACCAAAGCCATCAACAAAGGAAGCCGAAGTGAGCTAAATGCCCCAACCTAAGCGACGTGTAGAGGTTGAACCTCCATGTTTGAGACTAGACGTCACAATCTACAGCAGCGTATTTATAAAGCGATGAGCCTTCATTTCACAAGGCATCTTTCATCTCTCCATGTCATTCAAGAGTTCTTTCGTATGATTAATTGATTTGACATATCTGCAACATATGTCTTTTAATCAACTTTTTAGTCTATATTTTATATGACAAGCCTAAATTATAGAGTGGCTACTATATAGAATAATTTAATGTGCCCTCAATCTAGGACAATGATTCCTAGGAGTTTGACGCGTAGGTCGTTAAAATGAGGTCACGTGTCATCCATCCATTGGTGACAACTACTTTCCTATAAAATCTCACGCTTGATATCATTCACATGTAATGCTAATTGACACCCTCAACAATGACTTACCTTGGTAATATAGTTTCTCTCTTCAAACTCAGTTATCATACACATACTCGTGGCTCCCGTTTCGTTGTCCATCCCACACCTAATATCATATATAAGTTGACTAATTTGATCATCAAAGTGCATACGGCTGCCTTCCCCACCGTTTAAGAAGGCCATATGCACAAAATGGTTTGTCCAATTGTACAAGAGCTTTACACATAAATGGGAGTGGAGTGGAGATCTGTTTGCCACGCTATCCAGCTGAAAGCTAAGGTCAACAACAACCATTAAACCCTTAAAGTCAAAGATTACAGACATATTGTCATCATAGTTTATGAGAGTTCTAATTTGCCTTTCCTCCTCGTACAATATCAAACAAATAGAATAAATGGGGGAGAACTGCCACGGCCACCATAATCTTGAACCTAGCCTCATTAACAATCTTTGCCAACTAATTAATTCATATAGAATAAATAATGTCTAAGCATATATACTGAAAACATGATATAAAATGGGATACTATTGTAGAAAATATAAATATGACGTCAAGAGAGAGCAAATAAAGGCTATGAATTGAAATTTTGTCTCATTTACACCCAGGCACAAATTACAAATCAAACTAAAAACAAAGAGAAATAATAAAAATAAGCGTAATTCTCAGGAAATTAAAAAAAAGTATCAGCCAAAATGATGGAATGTAGCCAAAATTTTACTTGCTTGAGAGCTTCGCCTTCGAGTTTCACTCAGAATCCCATTTTCACTTAAAAAGAGATGGTATTATTTATCCAAATTAGAATCGATCTATAAAAAACAGCGCAAGTCAATCACATTTTGACCCTTGAATGTCCGCTAACAGCCACAAACTCCTCCTTACACATTACATTGAAATGGTAACATTAGATAGGAATTTCTAGCTCTGTATTCGGATTTTCATAATCTTGTTCTCTAAGTAAAAATCTCTACCTTCGACCAATCACAATTTCAACTGTTGTCACATTGCTAAAGGGATTTATCATGTATGAATTTATTCCTCCTTCCCTAAGCTTGAGAAACAGTCCACATCAATTTTCCAATCAAGTTCGAGTCCAACTACAGGGGCCGTACGCTTGGTATGACCTGACCGTGCCGATGGGATGCGATAGGTCATGATAATTAGTTGTGTCAAGTCTAGATACTACAATTATTGTTAAAGGATCGAACTAGGTTATGTGCCTCGAAACTTGGTCGTGACAAGTGAGTTTACATATAATATTATAATTTAAGATAGCACCAACACATGTAACAATCATAAGTTACTAATAAACTAACAAAAAACCAATAGATATATTGCAGCCCTGTGCTTATACTTTCATCTTAAATTCTTCAACAAGTAATAATATAGATTGAAAGATCATATGAATAATTTACTAAGATTTGCCAGTTTAAGCAGCTGCCACAGGACGTTTTTTCTTCTCTTCTAGCTTGCTTGCGTGTGCAGTAAGCAATTCATGTACAACCTGTAATAAGAGACATAAGTTTTGAATAAGCAAAGGAAATAAATAGGCAATTAATTATAAGCTAACTCATGGAATTATGATCAGTTAATAACAAACTGTTTCGATGTAAACAAACCTCTACTAATTTGAATTTACTTATGTAATTCAAGTAACCAGCCGTAGGGATCTAGGTCCACCTCGACCATGTAAGCCAGTCCAAACACAATTCTAAAAAAGAAGAAAAGGGTGTCCGAGTCCAAGTAATTTTAAGCGTGATCAGACAAAAAAGGTCGTTGCAGAGATAAGGGTTGCTCTTTGCCTACCCAAATAGGGTTCTTTTACAACATTTTAGGTCGATTACATGAATCCTTTTCTACGTTACCTGCCGACTTTTGTTATGAAAACATCTCATAGTAATTTAAGAAAGTGCAAAAACCATATATAAAAAAGATGACATTTAAATAAATATATGTATTTCTTCCATAAATGCTTTATCTTTTAGATGAAATGATTAAAATGCTATTAGAATCTCAAAAGTACAAATGAGCATTTTTATTTATCTAAAGATCAAAATGAAGATTAATGATCTCAAACGAGCAACCTGATAAGGATATGTGTAGACATGCGTGTACTCTTTCAAAAGTAAACTCGTGTTTGTGAACTTCTTCCAGATTATCAATGAACTTGTTTATGGCTTCCCGCAGAAAGGGCCAAGATTTTTCAAATATTAAATCACATTTCATACATGCGCTACTCGCCATTTTTTATCTGCTTCAACACTACGACAATTTGAAAAGAAAGAAAGTTGTTGGTCTCTCGAGGAGTCTTTTGCACTAGCCTCTTGGAAAGATGTTTGCAGGTCATTTAAGAAGTACGATTTTTTTTTTTAAATTTAAAAATGATAATTGCACAGTTGGTCCTTTATCTGTTTTCTGACTAACAAGTTGGCCCATGATCAGAAATAAAGTAAAGCAATGCACATTGTGCTGACGAGAAGTGGTGTTTGATACAGCCCTTATTTGTGCCCCATTTTTTTCATCAAAATACATTCTTAAACATCGATTTGACTTTATTACAATTATACATTTTTCAATAAAATAATATTACGCGTAAATCTAAAAAAAAATTATATTTTTTAATCACACATTCTCCATCATAACATCTTGTTGCAATATATATATATATATATATATATATATATATATATATATATATATATATATATATATATATATATATATATATTTTGTAAAAAAGAATGTGGTCAAACTAATAGACAATTCTCAATGAATTTAATAAACTGTTTTAATCTCGTATTCTACAAGGAGAATAATAGTATTAAGGTGATCTTTTCGTAGTATAAGAGGATTGGTGTTGACACACAAAATATTCAGCTCAATTCAAATAGCACAAGAGAGGAAATTGCCCAAGAGAAGAAACCCATCTAGAGAGATCAGGGTAAAAGTCCAACCAGAAATATCATTAAATATGATGAAAGCCCGAAAAACAAAAGTACGTCGTCGCCCAAGCCTGCAGAACGCCCAGATGTTGAGCGAATGAGACATCCTATAATCGCCCAGAGCGGAAGATCAATTGTCGCCCAAAATGCTGAGTCGCCCAGAGTCCCAGCAATGACTAAAGCTTGTTGTTATCCAAAGTCACGATCTAAGACGGTTTGAGCACATTATAATTACGCCCCACGATTTGAGAGAGTTGATGGCAAGCAATTATGAAGAGGATGTAGTGATAGGAATTGCACACGGTAGTTATTGGCCAGCCGACTATTATGAAGGAAATGGGTAGTTACAAGCAGTTTCTAAACGATCAAAACTGCCCAAGCCGTATAAAAGAAAGAGGAAGACAACGAAGACAGGCCCGACAAAATTCACTTTCAAAACAGAGAACATATAATTTACTTTTCTTAAATTAATTTTTAATTACTTCAATTCCCTTGTACTTGTGTGCTTGCGCCCCTTAGAGGTATCTTGTTCGTGTCCAGACTGTAATCTTCATATTCAATAAACACCCATTTTTGGGACTTTGTCCTAAGAGGTTTGTCCCTTACATAATCGTCTGATTCTCTTTTTAATTATTAGCGAGCGAAAACCCGCGAAACAATTGGTAAAATACAAAATTTCCAATCCCAACATAAAATGGAGGAAAATTTTCAACATTTTTTCATATTTCATATGTCTAAAGTTACAAAACTATACTTTATTTTTCAATGGTCTGGTATTTGTAAAATTTAAAGTGAAAAACATTTTCCATGAAGGCCACGTGACAATTTAATAAATTTAGAGACTTTTTTTCATTGAGAATTAATTATGCAGTTATAATTAAAGATTGAGGACAAACTCGCTCTTTACAAGAATGAAGATTAATTTGCTACTCTAACAACAAATCGAGGACCAACACTGAAAATTTTCCTACTTAAAAAGGCCTTCTTGACTGGTATTCAATGTTTGCAACAGGCCTCTTCTCTTAAATTTGAATAAATAAAAATTTAAGTTTGGGATTCGTTTTTATACATTTTTTTTTTGGGTATTTGAATCAATGAGTAAGCTCGTTTGTGTATCATTTTCATTTTCGTTTTCTACGACATCGCAACATATCTTTCATAAGCATTTAAAAAAAAAAAAATGAAGCGTGATTTCGATGTTCTAATGATATTTATCACGATATTTTTTAATTGTAAACAAAGAGTCAAAAAACGAAAAGGAAGAACAAAAACAAAAATATATACGTCATATTAGGTCCATTAAACTTGACGAGATTAAACATAATAACTTGGAAATTTTTTATCACTTCTCCGTTTCCTAATCTTATTTGAACGTATATAATTTATCATATGTCAAATATAACTTCACTATTCAATGATAATACTTACTACATTCGATCTTGGATTGTTTTCAAGGCAAATATTTATAATTAATTCTCAACATTTTTCCAGTAAACATATACCCATACAACTATTTTTTTTAGGATGTAATCACAACTTGTACGTTGTTTATAGGCTTATGCGTAATGATTGGTCTTTATTATTAAACAAAATTAGATAGTACACTGAATGAGGTGTACATTTTTTCTTCTTCTAATTTTGTTAGACCCTTGTTTTCACTACTATCGTCATTATCATAACTTGTAACATAGCAAGATACACACATTTTATCATATGTATCATGTAGCGCTTGTTTTTAATTATTTGAGAAGTGATTATTTGAAAAGTATTTTTTTGATGAATATTTAGTTAAAAATGAGACGAGTGATTCTTGAAGAATCCAAATAAAACAAGAGTTTAGGGTTACACCAGAACACCACGCACCATCACCACATTCACTCACCAACACTACCATTCGTGCCACAACAATTGTGAAACTTCAATCCCCCTCTCACAAAAATAAAAGTCAGACCAATCTGACGACGACAACAAAAATCAAATGAAAAAATAAAACCGAAATCAATGAAAATCGGATCTGAAACACGTGTATTTTAAAATTCCTTTTTCTTCAATTTAACACCGGAAAAAAAAAAAAATCTTGTTTGGTGTATTTAAAAAGGGGAGGCAGCGGGAATAACGATTAAGGGTGGGCAAAAAAATCGAAAAACCGATCAAACCGAACCGACTCGGGTCGGTTTGACATAGTTAATTGGTTTGGTTTGGTTTTATTTTAAACAAAACCACGGCGGTTTGGTTTGGTCATGGTTTAATGTCTCAAACCACTGGTTAACTGACCCAACCCACTTACACATGTTTCGATTTTTTTTTTTTTTGAAAAAGAAAAGTCAAAATCAAAAGTTTAATGATGTTCTCCACAATGTGGAGGTGTCCAAACTGTCTATTTGAATAGTCTCGTTGAATACTATATAAACATTTTGTTTTATGATGACACTATATAAACATTTTGTTATATTATTTTAAATAAAAAAAAAAATATATATATATACTATAAGTGAGTCTAAAACTCGAGAGTTTTTTTTTTTTTTTTTTAAATTCAATTTGGACAAAAATTCAAACCGATTAACCGAACCGAACCAAACCAAACCGAATCGGTTTGGTTTGATTCGGTTTAAGAGCTAGAGTGGGTTGGTTTGGGTTGAAATTTTTCCAAACCGACTAATTTGGTTTTGGTTTCGGGTTGGGGTCGAAACCAATCCAAACCAAACCGCGCCCATCCCTAATAACGATGGTGGTGGTAAGTGGGTGAAACTTCCACTACGTAAAACCCCAATTTGGGCCTAAAGCCCAATTAAGCTAAGCTTGGCCTTAAACATGATAGTTCTATTTTGGGCCAAAAATAATTGCCCACTTCATAATAGGCCCATTGGGTTTTTTCCACACATTCGCTGTCCAATCCACTTAAAGTTCCTAAAGTAACAGAATTTCTGTAAGTAAAACTGTAAAACTATTTATTATTTAATATATGCTATTTTTGCAAGTCAAAAGTTAGATTTTATAATCAACAAATGTTCTATTTTATATTTTTACAACGATGAATAAATTCATTGAATTCATTACTAAATAAGATTGAACATTACAATAAAAGTGTCTTAAAATTTTTTTTTTTTTTTTTTTTTTTCAGTACTGACTTGCTTACTATGAAATATTTCATTTAAAACTAAAAGCATAGAACTTGTAGAGTTCTTACATGTGACCACACTCATGAAAACGTAAATCAATCTCTGTGTTTTTTGTTGTTTATGAGTTGTCAATACAAACAAAAATTTCATAATTGTACATATTGTAATACAAATTTCACAATTTTGAGAACTATGCCCTTGTTTGGGCTCCATTAAAAAGAAATTTTAGGAGAAAACGTATTTTGGAATAGTCATTTTTTGGAGAATATGTAGTTAAAAAATAAAAAAAAAAAAATTAGATTAACGTATGAGATTATTTTATAAAAGAATATGTAAAATAAGTTTTTAAAATTACTATTTTTTTTTTGAAAAATGGAGCCCAAATAGGGGCTATGCATATGCATGAATCACCTACTTTAGATGAGTCGTGAAAATTTTTACCCAATTTCGTTAATTATTGAAAAAAAATATTTTTTCTTATTGTTGTACAACATTTTTTTTAATTCTATAACAAAAATAATATAAATTCAAAATTTTAAACACGTTGCATATGTATGTCCGATCACCACACAAATATTGAATTTCACCCCTCTCCCTCCCTCCCCTGCCCTCGTTTGGCCCCCATTATTCTCTATTAAATTATAATTTATTATTCGCTTTCATTTTATCAACCACAAATTTTTCAATAAATTTTTTTATTTATTAATTTAAATATTGCTAGTTCATATACCGGCTGTTTATTTCTGGTGAAAATTCTGTAAATTCATTTTGATTCACTTGTAAATTGATATGAAGTCTTTCCCCCAGGTTTGCGATCTGCCTCTTGGTATTTGTGGCATTGAAACAAGAAGCACGTTTAATTATGGACTCGAATACCAAAATGATTATATGCAATTCTTGAATGCCTTCATCGTCATACATATTTAGGGGCTGAACCAGCACCCAACGAACCAGGGTGATCGCTTATGTTGGCTTCGTCGGGAAAAAAAAGTAGTATGTATATTGGGCGGCCGCTCGAGCTCTCACCAGGGCTTGCTAGGCGAGCAATTTGGATTGTATTGTATTATAAAAAAAAATTGAGAATGAGACATTCTTGTAGCGCTTTCAAAATATGATTACAGTTACGAAGTGAGGTTGTATCATGTATTTGTTATTGTATCTTTTTTCTTATTATTTTGGATTGTATTGGATTATATTTTTATATGTATATGATTTTTACGTGTTAATACATTTATATAATAATTGAAGAATTTTATTATTATTTAATTAAATATTAATAAACAATCTTGTTATTACGGTCATTGACGATCAATGGTCGCACTAGCTAACTCGAATTCCTGAATTCGCCCCTGCAGACATTGCATACACTTCTCTCTTTTTGCCTCAGGTCACAATAAAGAGAGAATAAAATGTTCCATGCAAGAGACAGGATAAAGAGAGAGGGGGTGAAACAATTAAAATCTGAACGCCGAGGCAGCAAGATTTGCTATCTCGTATACTCCCCAGCATGTCAGAGGAATGCCAAAATGCTATATTGGAGGTACTTTTATGAATTGTTCTAATAAAAGAATTTCAAATAATTATTATTTTTGCGAAGACTTGCATTAGAAATGTCCTTGTTCTTCCTTGACTACTTGTTTACAATTTGTTTATAAACCATTAAATTACTTTGGGTTAAACCACTTTGCTGAAAGAATAATGTAAGAAACAGTGCCAAAATCCTAAGTGGCAGGAGGTCATTTGATGGAAAAGATGACTATGTTTCAAACAGTTCAATGATAGAGTATCATATGGCATTATGTCAATTATTTATAATTTAAAACTTATAAACAACTCTAAAACAGCTTAATATATTCTGCAATTGGAAATCTTGATGTAGAAAGCATATTTTCAGAAATTCTTATTATAGTACAGAAGGCAAAAGTAAAATAATTTTCAATATGATGAAGTGCATAAGGAGTTAGAATTTATGATGAAGTGGGATCGCCAGGGAAAATAGTGATTTCATGATAACTTTGGGTTTGTCCCTTTTTGGCGAATTAATAGTCTAATTTGAGTGGAAACGGGCCAAGGATCACAACTCATCGCCTTTGGCCATGACGTACGTCGGATTTCGGATAGATTCCATCGTTTAGGCTCTCGATTACGAATTTTTGCCTTTTATAGTAATTTTTATTTTGGTAATATCTCATTCAATATGATTCGGATTTTGATTCCATTTGTTGGAAGACGATCCTGAATATTAGGAGTTTCCATTTAAGTTAAAATCTCGAAATTTTTCATTTATGGAAAAATATCATTTTTTATTTTTATTATTTATTTTCTGAAATTTGCTAGGGTTTTACTATTTAAATCATTGTAAGCCCTTTGAGGCAGGCATTATTGAATTGAATAAGAATTTTCGTGAGTTTGTCTCATATTTGTGAGGTTGTTCATCTTTCCTATAATCTTCCACTACGTCACAATGGGATATGTTCTCGAGTTCAAATGATTAATTCCTTTTTTTTCTCTTTGGAAATAATAGTTGAATTGGGCTTTATACTCGTAGGAGTCCGAGCTGTGAAGGCATTTCAAATTTAGTCTGATTTAGCTGAAGGTAGAATAAGTACTCAATGTATCTATTCATAGTTGTCCCTGGTCCTACATTGGTATATATACTAAAATCCTTTCTCGGCAAATGATATTTAGAAATAACTCCTCCTCGAATTAAATTTGGGTGTTTTTGTAAGATGACTTGACGAGATGTTTAAACTTGTGTAAAGGGGTCAGAACTAAAGAGTAGGGTTGGGCAATGGGTCGGGTAGGGCCGGGTTTGGCCCAGAACCGGCCCGACCCGACATACTCGTTTTTGGGTTCTTTCACAACCCGACCCAACCTGACCTGGTTCCTACCCCTAAACCGACCCAACCTCTTTAGTTGAAGCAATCAAAACTTTCGCTGTAGGATTTAGTAAAGAGCATACAATGGAAAATTAGGGAGATTGCTGTGGTTTCTATGTTGCATTTTGACAAACAAATACAAAGACAGTTGAAGCAATCAAAACTTTCAGTAAGTGAGACTAAATATTGCATATTCATCTGTAAAAGATTGATATTTAAACATGTAGCATAATTATGAAAAATATTCTACCATAACTGATACAAGATCTCTGAAAGAAAAAAAATTGGCATATCTCACACCCATATCTTATAGTTTAATATACAAGGAATATTGTTGGAATATTCCACTTGTTCAACAGCAAGACCAACAACTCACCTACAATAGCAACACAGCAGAATCTGGGAAACAAAATGCTGCCGCCTTCAACTATAATTCTCGCCAGAATTCAACTCATTCTAGCTCCTTCTAGTTCCTTCTTATGTTTGTTATATTGTTAGTTTGTTAGATAATTTGTTAGCTATTTTCTCTATAAATAGAATAGATTGCATTGTAATTTCCTTAAGTTTTCTTTTATAGTCCATCATGGATGTTTCAAGTACAGATAGCCTATAAATGCATTTCTTTATTGTCCCTAGAATTTTGCTTACCTGTGTTTTTTTATTCCTCCGAAGGTACGTTTGGAGAAGGAAAGATGTCACTAGAAGACCATATCTTCTCTTTGAAGACAATGGTGGTACAAACATTCTCGCAAAAGCGGTTGGAATTGGCAAAGGAAAGCAAGATCTCACAGGAATGTCCTTTGAAACTCAAATTCCAATCAAGTTATCCCAATTCCCCCCAGAGATGCCAACTGGCAAAGTGTTCTCAGCTCTTACACCCAGTGAAATATTGAAGTTTTTAACTGAAGACTACCGTCTATGCAAACCTCGGTCGAATGATCTATTCTGGGAAGCTGTTTGGCCTCGTTTGTTGGCAAGAGGTTGGCATTCGCAGGGGCCTAACAATCATGTTTATGCTGCTGTTTCCATGTATTCTTTCGTTTTTCTCATGCTCGGCATCAAGAAATTTTCAAGAAGGAAAATAGTGCAAGGCGAGCCCTATTTTGATTGTATGACTGATGTCTTGAGCCAATTTGCCAGATAACCCAGGTTGATTAAGCTTGAAACTGAAGATGAAGGGAACAAGAAAAACAAAGAGTACAATTTTTAACCAGTGAAAGTAAGTTAGTGAAAGATGATCATGATCTGCCTACAAAGCAATGCCATTTTATCTTCAACATCGCTCCCCTATAATGCAGAAGCCATGACATTTACGGTTGTAGATACAAGTTCTGTGGATAGAAAACCTTATAAAGTAAGAGAACTGAGGAGCCTACCATTAGAAATCTCTAACATGGTAACTTCTCAAAACCGTCCTGAAGATAGCGACAAGGTTACTCATGCTGAGGCTACCAAAGAATTTAATATTGTTGATACCATGTTAGTCGATGACAGTGAGACAAATAATACCAATCTTGGTACAACTAAATCCAATGTGGAAATGCTTCCTGGCAGGAAAGGTCATGAAACTACATGGCATGTATGTGATATTTCTATGAGTAACTTGAAGAACGAAAAGGATTTAAGCAAGGGCAAGCACCAAGAAATTTGCTAACATCCGAGTTGAGCCGAAAACTGAAACGGGAAAATGTGGACAGTATAGCTCCTACTACCAAACGTCGTGGGAGACTAACTGCTTTTAGTTGTAACAAGACGAGCAATGGTGTCACTCATTCAACAGTGGTTCCCTATTTGGAAAATGAAAAGACCAGTTTCTGCTCAGATATTCATGAATTGTCATACACCAGTTCATCAAAAGGTAGCCCTACTGGGAGTGTTGAATGTACAGAACCCCATCAACTGAACATTCAGACTCATTCACTGATTGATCTAAACTTACCCAAAGTTTTCTCAGACCTTGAGAATGGTGTCTTAACAACACAAATAATTAAAGAGGAAGTTGACCGAACAATCAAGCAGATGATCATTGTCCACTAAAATTCTCTACAGTCGAGGTTAACTCCGAGGAGCAGCCTAGCATGAATCTGCGGAGGCAAAGCATAAGAAACCAACCTCTAATAGCAAGATCACCGGAAGCTCTGGTAAATGGATTTTTAACTACAAATCAGAGGCGGAAAAACAAGGATGCCACTTCACGAGAGAACCTGACATCAAGACCTCCATGGTATGCTAGTGACGTTTTGGCTCTTAATGAGTTCATGTCTAGAAGGTGAAAATGGCAGAGACAGCAACATGTGCAACAGATTTCAGGTTTTAACAGCCGAAAATGGGAACATGTTTCAAGCCTTTGAGGTGCTGATAAGCTCACAACTTCAGCCATTGGAAGTCAGAAATCCACTTCAGCAGTTTGGGTTATTATATCGCAATTCTTATATGAGAGAATTTATTCTTGTGGACAACTTTCTCATTGCATTTGCTGTTGGCATGAATTGCTTAGAAGAAATTTGTTGGAAAATTCGAAATTGGTTGTGACCAATTTAAGTGATTGTTTAAGTAAAATTTTTTGTTTGGTGAATGAGAAATTAAGCCAAACTTAAAATGCTTAAATGCTTGAAATTGCTAGAAATTATATAGAATATTGTGGAATATTCTAGAGAATGAGTAGATGAAAAGATGAGTCTTTTCATATGGAAGATCATGACTTTTGGAGATCACGACTTTTGGTGTGAGTAACTTCCAATAATTATGATTCTTAATTTCAAGAGATGTGTCTCTTGGTGTGGTTTCCAACTACTATGTATATAGATCCCCATGTGTTTGGATTTTATGAAAAACAACAAACAATTCAATTGATAGTTTCATATCATTCCATTCCATGTTTACAATTTAGTTTTGCATGAAACACTTTGTAAAAGTGATTATTTCTTGCATCAAAATCATGATTATGATAGAGAGGGAACTCCGTTCGAGTTCGTTGGTTTAAATCATTTGGAGTGCTCCTATAGCTTAACGGGGTCGTTGTATCTTGAGAGATGATTGCCAGAAAATCGTTAGCACCAATGCAGGGCAAATTCATTTTAAGGACAAAGTGTCAAATACTTGCCTCGACCGATCGCAACACTTACTCTCATCTTTCTTTTTCGATTTCATTCTAATTTAGTATTTTGATTTCGGAAAGTAACTAATATTCTTTTGATTTCATGCAAGATTTGAATTAAAAAATGACACGCGTTCAAGATTGGAAAGTGATGAATCCATATTCATATATTGGAAGTCGGTAATCACTATTTTGTCTACTCAAATCAAATTTCGATGAATCGAATGATATTTCGATTTCACGGTATGTTCTTGATTAATATAATATGCACATTATTGGTATAATATTTCCAACAATCTTAAGATGAATTTTGATGTGTGTGTTATAAGTGAAATTAATCAGAGGTTTTGGTTGCTTTATGCAAGTATTAAAAGGTTACGTGGTTAGCAATGTAAAATGACAGAAAATGGCCTTTTAAATTTGTTTCAATTGCATGTTTCCATAACATAAAATAATTGTGTACTGAGGTAGTTAATTTCATGTCTATTCAACAATTGGAATGAAGAATTTGTAATGGCAAATAGTGGTTGTTGGTGGAATATAATTAAATACATATATTGATGTAATCATTATGTCCTTTTCAATGGAATAATGAAAGATAAGAAAATGTCAATTGCCTGAGATTCTCCTGTCCATTATATACATGAAGGGGTTCTTCCTTTATTACCCTAACCATTAAGTCTATTTATATAAAGATGGAAATACAATGACCTTGTTATTATAATGATTTTATGAATGGTTATAGGACAAGTTTCCTTGTCTGTTCATTTGAATAAAGTATGTGCATGACTTTTGAGAAGTTCATAATTAATGGTTCTATGGTGGAGTAGTCATATATGTATAGCTACAAGTGCATGTAGTTGCTTGGTATGAAATCAAATTTTGTGCAGTAACATGATGGAAAGATACTAGTGACCAATTTCTAGTATGGAAAATTGTGTTTATTCAGGTTATTCTCTATAACATGAATTACTTAGCATATAAGTATGGGATAAATCTAAAATGTTAAATTTATGTGAAGAAAGTATATCAACTTTCATAACTATTCTTTTGATCAGAATATGGTAAAATTAGTTGGTTGAAATTTCATATCTTGTTGAAATTATGCTAAATTTTTAATGGTGATAGCATCAATTAAATCTATGAAATTAAATGAGATGATTTGCGCAAAACTATATGTGCATGAGAATATGACAAAATGCGATTTGTTGTAATTGTATTAAGTAAAAATCATTATTTGATAATGAGATTTAAGCCACTTAGTTACTTGGAATTGGTAGAATATTATGAAATATTTTAGAATCGATTTAGATGCAAATATATGTCTTTTCATATGAAAAATCATGACATTAGTATGATTAATTTCCAATTAGTGTATCTCTTCATAGAGATTTATTTGAAGATGCGTGTCCTCTCGTTGGGTTGTGTCTTTTGAGAATACAACTATCGAACCGATAGATGATTCGTTCATTAAATTTGAACGTGGTGAATAAGCATTATTTAACATGAAATAATGCTATCTTGTGAAATGTCACAAATGTAATATGTTGCATATGTTGGGAGAAGTTGCAATTCTTGATGCCTAGTCTTCTTCATTATTGAATTCGATTTCAATCGTGGAACCAATTAAATTGGTATATGTTTGAGAGCATTGTTGGTCTATGTGATGACCTTAATTTAATTTGGATGATCAAATTAAAAGAAAGTTGGATTGAAATATAATTTATAAATTGTGGGTTGATGACCACTATTTTGAAAGTACTTAAACTTTCACGAAGCATTCGATATGGACATTATCTATTCGATAAATGAGTTGAACTACGAAAGAGTTGATGAACTCTAAGTTCTAGTATAACCCAAAAATGTGGGGATTAACATAAATGCTTGCGAACTTATATGAAAAGTTCAAGACTTGTGAATGCAACATTATTAGTTGCACATGCATTCCTAATTGAGGAATTGTGGGGGTAAATTATGTTTAAAAGTTACAATTTTCTATACCTTATAATCATATAAATATATCTATGAAGGTGAAAAGGTAGAAAACCCTTATATTAATTATAAGGATGATATACACTAAATCTAGAGTGGATGAAATGGGATAAAAGACGATTACAACGTTTGTTTGGATATGCAAGATCAATTGAAATATTTGAAGAATATTCATAAAATTAAAATGCATTGTAATATTTCAATAATGGTATTGAATATCCATGTTTCTGAAATCCACTAGTGAAAAGTGACTGACTAGTGTAGTGCGTGATAGAAATCCTCTAACATTGTTGTTTGGAATTTATAAAGCTTTAGATAAAGCTAGTTAGAAGCATATAGCTTCATGAGAGGATTTATTGGTGATAACATGTTGTATCTATTAAATCAATTGATCGTTGGCTAGCTATATTTGATGAGATACTAAGTCACATGTAATGGTAAGTCTAGACGTAGACATAATACCGTTAAGCAGTCGATCTCAATGGTGTAAACTCGTGATACCTTTAAGAGATTTACCGAGAGATCAAGAATACTGCATATCGAGGGAAATGAGATTAAAGCCTACTATGTAAGAGTCTTTGTAATGGTAACCCTACCTTGTTCACTGGAGATCTCAAGATCTTGGTTCAAAGAGATAACTAAGTTATGAAGATTGAATAAAGCACTCAGGGAAATACTTCCCAACTCATTCCTATGATAATTACAGTGCTTTCTGCAAAGTGTGAGGTTAAGCTATGCTTTTAATGATTCCTATATCTTGATTAAGTCAAGTAGAGTAAGAGAGAATACTCTTAATAGGAGATCACATATATAAGTGTGAAGTGGGGCCGCTTCAATGAGAATTGTTCGAGGCTAAAATTTTCTAAATACTTCTGAAACCAAGAGTGGTCCAGGGCCAAAATGGACACAATCATGAGAACCATGAACGGTTTAGGAAAGACATTGTGTGAGTACTGTTGTCTTGGCTTACACCAACGGATGAATGGTTCAAGACATCACGTTCACCAATTAGCCTGTAAGTCCGATAGTATTTCACTAAAGGAGGTTCAAAGCCAAAAGCTACCTTCTCTGATGCAGTGTTTTCCGTCCTCTCTCTACTAGTGTCTGCATAGTTATTTGCATTAATTTTCATTCATGTGGGGGATTGTTGGAAAATTCGAAATTGATTGTGACCAATTTAAGTGATTGTTTAAGTGAAATTTTTTGTTTGGTGAATGAGAAATTAAACCAAACTTAAAATGCTTAAATGCTTGAAATTGTTGGAAATTATATAGAATATTGTGGAATATTCTAGAGAATGAGTAGATGAAAAGATGAGTCTTTTCATATGGAAGATCATGACTTTTGGAGATCATGACATTTGGTGTGAGTAACTTCCAATAATTATGATTCTTAATTTCAAGAGATGTGTCTCTTGGTGTGGTTTCCAACTACTATATATATAGATCCTCATGTGTTTGGATTTTATGAAAAACAACAAACAATTCAATTGATAGTTTCATATCATTCCATTCCATGTTTACAATTTAGTTTTGCATAAAACACTTTGTAGAAGTGATAATTTCTTACATCAAAATCATAATTATGGTAGAGAGGGAATTCCGTTCGACTTCCTGGTTTAAGTCATTTGGAGTGCTCCTATAGCTTGACGGGGTCGTTGTATCTTGGGAGATGATTGCCAGAAAATCGTTAGCATCGATGTGGGGCAAATTCATCTTAAGGACAAAGTGTCAAACACTTGCCTCGACCGATCGCATCACTTGCATCTTATCTTTCTTTTTCGATTTCATTCTAATTTAGTATTTTGATTTCGGAAAGTAACTAATATTCTTTTGATTTCATGCAATGTTTGAATTAAAGAATGACACGCGTTCAAGATTGGAAAGTGATGAATCCATATTCATATATTGGAAGTCGGTAATCACTATTTTGTCTACTCAAATCAGATTTCGATAAATCGAATGATATTTCGATTTCACGATATGTTCTTGATTAATATAATATGCACATTATCGGTGTAATATCTCCAACAAAATCTACACTCTTGAAAGGTAAGAACTCATAATTTTGTCAGATTTTACTTCCTGCAGCTGAGATAGTAATCTCCAGAAACAGGAAGCTGAAGAAGAGCATTGCCCCACCCATTGTAGCTGAGGAAGTTCTTATAAAAAGAACATTAAAAACCTTTCGGTTCGAAGATCAGTTATTTGAGAGAAGATGTAGTTCAAGTGGCTTTCTGGTTTTTTCATGCAGCTGAGATTTTTTATGTGTCCCAATGTTTTTCGTGACTCTGCAGCTGTTGCAGCCTCGCGTAAACAGTACAGTTTTGGCCGGTAATCTATCAAATTTGCAACCACCCACTTCAGCAAATTGGAAAAGAACATATTTAAGACAATATTTCATAATAATCTTGGCAAACGACCCTCGTGTTCTGAAAAGAAAATGTTCCAAAAGTTCGTGACATTCTTGCTCTGATTTTAGGATCGAGCTCACAATGGTTTCATTATAATTCTGTTTAAATTCGATAACCCTTTCGAGGTAGATGAATTTGAAGATAATGGTTTTTTTCTATTGGATGGATTATAGCAATGAGCATTGTGTATTTATCTGTGATTACTATTGTTTCTATTATCGGCCTAAAGTGTTCATTATAGTTGTGCATTTATGTGCGATTATCATTGTGTATTTTATTTTTTTTATTATCAACCTAAAGTCAACATCTAATTTTTTCTTTGTTGGTGTCATCTCTACTTGTTGAGTAAGGAATTGAAATGAATTTGGTTAAATCATATGATCTCTTCCTCTATTCTCCTTATATACACGATTACAGCAAAAAAGGATATTACATACAAAACAATATTCTACTTCCATCAATACACTGATGCCAAGTGTCCAACAGAAATATTCTCCCACTCCTATAATCAAGGAAATACACTGCTTTGCCACATATAATGTTGTTATGTAGGTTGAGCAGCTAGGCACTATAGAAGATTTCTGATAGTTAGTTGATTAATTAAGGTGGAGTGTGTTTCAACCACTCCAAGCTTGTCTCTGAAGAATAGAAACCTTGAATGAGTAAGAGGCTTTGTCAACAAGTTAGCTATCTGGTTTGAAGATGGTACATAGTGGATTTCCAACTCCATCCTCAGAACTTTGTCTCTTACAAAGTGAACATCCAATTCTATGTACTTGGTGCGAGCATGATACACTGGATTTGAAGCCAATGCACTTGCACTCAAATTATCACACCAATTTTTGGAAATTGACTTCTGTGGTATACTCAGTTCTCTAAATAGTGATTGTATCCAAGTAATTTCTGAGGTACTATGAGCTAATGCTCTATACTCAACTTCTGTACTTGATCCGGCAACATGTTGCTTTTTGGAACACCAAGATACTAGATTATCTCCAAGATACACACAATAGCCTGTTGCAGACCTTATGTCATTTGGGCATGTTGCACAGTCGGAATCCGCAAATGCTGTTATTTATAGGCTGTCACTTTTTTGAATAACTAAGTCATGATTCAGAGTACCTTTTAAGTATCTAAATACTCTCTTAAGTATCTTAAAGTGAGCATCTGTGGGAGCTTGAAGAAATTGACTCATTTTGTTCACAGCATAAGTAATGTCAGGTCTTGTTTGTCCTAGATATTGAAGGCCACCAATAGCACTTCTGTAAAGAGTTGGATCCTTCATGACTTGTCCTTCAATCTTAGAGATCATCTTCCCAATTGCCATAGGTGTTAAGCTCGGTTTTAGGTTCTCATAGCCAGACTTCTTAAGTAGACCAATTACATATTTTGTCTGAGTTAAGTATAGCCTTGTTGCACTTCTACACACCTCGATACCAAAGAATTGGCTAAGACTTTCCATATTCTTAAGAGCAAAAAATGCATTCAGTTTATCAATGAACTCTTGTACTTGTTCCCCATTATTTTCAGCTTCCTTCATTAGATGAAAAAAATTAGGTTCTCACCATAAGCCAAATATAATATGGAGAACTATGATATTGACATTATGGGTAATAGCATTCCCTAAACAGAAATGAAAAAGTACTTTGTTCACAATTAAATTAATTGGAAGCGTTTAACAAGCAATAGTGTTAAACAATTTTTCGACATCTCAACTATCTCAGCTAACATTTATTAAAATGTTGAAATTTATGCCCAGTAATATTAACAAGTCACAACTTTGATTAGAAAATTATGCTCATAATTTAAAATTTGAGTAGTAATTTCATAAACTTCTGGTTGCGAACGCCAAGCAATCATCTAATATATGTATCAAATCTATTAGATACAAATAATATTTAGATGATCAACATGGAGGATGATAGGGTCCCATATATCACCTTAATTAACTTTTAGAAATATAGGGGATTCAGTCCCTATTTTTGCTAGTATTGTTAACGATCAATTGTTGATAAAGAGAAAAAAATAATACATAGGAATTCATTGAATTGAAGAATCTTCTGGTTCTTCGTTGAGTATCCATTTGAATTTTTATTTCTGCATCATCCAATGATGATCCAACTAGTCATGCCAAATAATATGATCAAATTGAACTTCTGGCTCAATATAAGATATAATTCAATTTTTAATTTTGAAAAATATGATTAAATATTATATAATCATATATTATTCAAGTAGTCAAACTAATCAATGTACTCATGATATTATTTATATGTTTTCCTTCAGGGATAAACATGAATTCAAATGATACATTGTTTGAAACATGTGCTATTTTGAGAGAACGTCGTATTCTATTATTGCTCTTTCATAAGCAATATGTTAATGTTCTTCAAGAATATTGGCAATTATAATTCCTGATCTTTAGGAATAATCAAATTTTATGATAATAAATTATACAAGGTGTTGACCCCAAAAAATGTTGCCAACAGATGCCGGGCCCACTCGTGCACACGCAAGCTTAATTTGACACGCTAATGCCGATGGACGGTCATGATGGCTCCAAATAATGGACGTGAGAGTGGCTCAAAGGCACGAGACGTTTCCGTTCAGAACACCGGCATGAAGAAAGAACACGATTGTATGAGTAACCAATCAATAAATAACGGGATCCGTAGTTGTAATTTTAGTGGCAAAAAGAGAGCAATATGTTTCCAAATATTCAGTTCTTTCTTTAGAATTTTGCATTAGTCCCTATTGTATTACATGGTTGGGGTATTTATAGTGTTACAACTCAAATTGTGACCTTTGGATCAATTTACACGTGGCGCCATCTCCTCGGCCAAGACATCAAGTCCTAACCATCAAGTTGACTCTCCTAACCTTACAAAGCATTAAATGTTCTTACATTGACAAGACAAGACGTAAGCAAACTTTACACAAGAGTCACATCAATAATTTGTTAAAGATTTTTATCATGAGTGAATCCCCACAAGTGGTCCTTTAATGAGCCTCGGACGTTAGTGGCAGGGGCCTCAGAGTGCTAGCAAGGGCCTCGGGATAATAGTGAGGGCCTCGGAACCCACGGCTGAAGCTAGAGAATCGTAACCTAATTTGATCAAGCTGGTCCCACCGTCGACACGTGGCGCCACATGTTGATTCTGTTCATTGACCCGTAACAACAGTCCCCCAAGTCCATGTGTGGTTATTTATGCCAGGCGTGGACTTTCAAAGTCCGTGTATCCTGTACTTCACACCATTTCTAAGAGAGTCGCCTATAAAACTGAAGTTTAGGAGCCATGCCAAGATGCGAGTCCATATTCGAACTGGCCGAAGCTGAATTCTTTTTAGTTGAGGCGAGTCCATATTCGAACTGGCCGAAGCTGAGTTCCTTTTAGTTGAGGCGAGTCCATATTCGAACTGGCCGAAGCTGAGTTCCTTTTAGTTGAGGCGAGTCCATATTCGAACTGGCCGAGGCTGAATTCCTTTTAGTTGAGGCGAGTCCATATTCGAACTGGCCGAAGCTGAATTCCTTTTAGTTGAGGCGAGTCCATATTCGAACTGGCCGAAGCTGAATTCCTTTTAGTTGAGGCGAGTCGAGGAGATGTCCATAGACGTTAGTGCCTGTGATATGACGGTTTCTTATGTTTCCAAGGCACATTAACTGCATCGAGACGAATTTCAATAGCCGTACAGCTGTTTTTATTTAATGTGCAATGATGGCTAATTATTAGGATGCGTGGTTTCGAGACGGAGTCCACGCGCGCGAGCCAATGTTGGTTTGTGCACGCACAGATCCGGAGCGTTGATGCAGAGAAGACGTTTGATTTCAAGGGTTAAGATTTGTGTGTTTTTTAACACCTCAGATTAACTGAGATCTAATCCAATGGCTGGGGCTGAATCATTCACTAGTATAAAAGCCAGAACTTTGTCATTTTCAAACTTTACTTTTGCAAAACACTCTGAAATTTCTGAACTTGTCCTGCTGCCAGATATTTTCCGGCGAACTTCCGGCGATCCCTCTGAGTCTCTTCTTCATTTTAGGTATTTTCTCCTTACGTAGTTGTCTTCTTTCCTCCTTTAAACACCTTTTCCTGTGTTGTTCATCACCTTCCTCCAACTGCAATGTCTTCCGAGGCGTCTTTAGCTATGACAGTAGTTAGGAGTGGGGAGGAGTCAGTATCTGGGGCCTCTGGCGAGTGGTATAGTATGACCGAAGAGCCCATAGATTATGAGGAGGGATGGGGGGCAGCCAAAATCCAATCTAATATCACTTCTGCCAAATTAGACGAACTTAGGCAGACCTATAACATCCCCCATTACGTCAAACTTTTAGTCCCTGATGCTCACGAGAGAGCTTGTTTCCCGAGGCCCAATTGTGTGGCCTTCAGTGAGCACCTGTTTAAGGCAGGTGTGCGTCTGCGTCTGCACCCCTTCTTCAGGGCGGTGCTGAGGACCTTCATGTTGTCCCCCACCCAAATCCTTCCTAACGGGTGGAGCCAAGTCGTGGGGACCTACTTCCTGTGGAAGGAAGTGTCTCTGGGCGAGGACCTCCCACTTCACGTTTTCGAGTCCCTCTTCCATGCGAGGGTCGTAGGAAATGATGACTCAAAGGGGTGGTATTACATCACCCCCTGGGGTTCCGACGCTCCTTTTGTGGTTGGGCTCCCCTCCTCCATTAAGGGGTGGAAGGAGTCGTGGTTCTAGGTGACGGGTAGGTGGCAGATGGTGGAGGGAGACGCTGTCCCAGCTATTACCGCGCCAACCCAGTACTACGAGGCTTGTGAGTGTCACCTTAAGTTCTTATAGCTTCGTCTTGACTTTCTGATGCTGATATCTGTTTGTTGATTGCAGATTGTAGTACGAGGTACGAGCTTTCCGAGGCTGAGTGGGCCATTGTAGAAGACATTTACCAACGATCTCCGAGACTCCGAAGTTTCTCTCATTTGATCGAAAGAAGCAGATATTTCATAGACTTCGGACTGATGGCCCCCAAGGGTAAGAGGTGGCCTTACTTCAACCAACTGCCACTGAAATGACTGAAACTGACTCTTATCTCTTCTTAATTGCAGACAAGTTCACCAAGAAAGAGTATGCTTTGCCTGATATGGCCAGCATAATGAAGGCCACGTCGACTGTTGGGGCGAAGACCTTGAAGCCTGGATCTTCTGGGGCAAAGCAAGTGAAGTCCAAGTTGGACCGCCTCAGCAAGAACAAGAATGATAAAGAGGTTGAGGAGGAGGTACCGAAGGAGGCTCCTAAGGGAGGCAAACCACCGGCTGCGAAGGGAAAGGGCGTGGCCGAAGAGCCTCAGAAAAAGAAGAAGTTGGGCCCAAGTGGGGGGTCATCGAGTTTTGGGACCACTGTGTCCTTTCCAGAGAAGGGTGCTTCGAAGCAGCCGAAGCTCCTCCAGTCTTCAATCGATGCGCGTTGGTGGCCCAGTCAAGGAAAATTGTACTGGATGATGTGGCAAGGGCATCAAAGGCCACCCAAAAGAAAACTGTGGAAAGGACCCCAGGCAAGTCTGGGAACTTCCTAGGGGGCAGGGAGGATAAGATTGCCCCTGCCATGATAGAGATGCTGCCTCCTGAAGTGAGAGCTGCCACGGAGGGCTTTAATAAGTTCTGGACGGAGAGGTGTCAGAATTATGTGGCCACTTGTGATGCGGTGGACCTCACCACCACCTTAGTGAGCCAAACTACCAGAGCCTTTGGCGTGGCCTTGGAGTGCCAAACTGTTTTGGCAGATATCCAGTCAAGGAATCGAGCCTCGCGCGACGAACTGGAGAAAGTGAAGGCAGAACTGGCTGAAAAGAAAGAAGCCAACATCGAACTGAGGATTCAGAGAGATGTTGATGATTCAAAACGTGATGCTCTCCTGGCCGAGATTGAAGCCTTAAAGAAGGAGATTCATGAGAGCCAGTGTGAGGTAGCTGCCCTCACTAAAAGGTGGAGATTTCTGACAACCACCAGAAGGTCACTGCCGAAGCACTGGAGAAGGCAAACCTTGAACTAGCTGGGGCTAGGGATGCCGGGCAGTTTATGGAGAAGGAACTGAGGTGGCTGGAGGCCGAAGTTAAAAAATATGAAGCTGATGTGGTCGAGGCGGGCGATATCGCAGTGAGGAATTACATAGCCAACTTCCATCACACTGAGGAGTATCGCCGCTTCGGCCTATATTGGAGCAGAGTGGCCTACCAGGAGGTCTTTGAGAGGTTGGGAGAGATGCATCCAGAGCTCGATGTTTCTGAATTGAGAGCTGAGTTCTTGGAGGAGGAGGTTCCTCAGACACCTGCTGAAGAAGGTGAAGTGGTGGAACTTGATCCTGAGGATGTGCCTGCTGAAGAGCCTCAACCTGTTGAAGCGCCTCAACCAGTAGATGCTCCAGCTCCCCCACCCCATGCCCCTTGATGCATTTTTGTAATTTTAATTCATTGCTATGTAATTCCTTGAGCACATTAATGGAACACAATTTGCTTCATTGTTGTACTGCAACTTATTTTTTCCGCAGTCAATTGTATTGAGCTTTACAACATAACTTTTGAGACGAATATTCGAACTTAACTTAATGCAACCGCATCAAAGCCTTGTTATACGAACAATTAACCCAAAAGGACGAGACTAAGTAAACCTCAGCAAAGCAGACTAAACAAATCCGATATAACTTAACCGAAGCCCCTTTATAAAACTCTTGACAGCCTTAAATCAATTCCTAATCTCACGTTCCCAAGTGTTATGAAATTGTTCTTACCTTCTTGCTTCGTGGATGGTCCATCCAAGCGGAGGCTCCTCTTTTTGACGTTCAACTTCATCAAAAGGAGGCTTGTGAGGTACGCTTGGGTTCGAATGAGGTGACCTTCGTTTAAGGTTCCATCCTCTCCTCCGAAGCTCCCACACTTCCCCACTTGGTGGATGGTTCATCCAAGCAGAGGCTTCTCCCTTTGACGTTCAGCTTCATCAAAGAGAGGCTTGTGACGTACGCTTAGGAGTTCGAACGAGGTGGCCTCCGTTTAAGGTTCCATCCTCTCCTCCGAAGCGCCCACGCTTCCCCACTTGGTGGATGGTTCATCCAAGTAGAGGCTTCTCCCTTTGACGTTCAGCTTCATCAAAGAGAGGCTTGTGACGTACGCTTAGGAGTTTGAGCGAGGTGGCCTCCGTTTAAGGTTCCATCCTCTCCTCCGAAGCGCCCACGCTTACTTGATAATTTGATAGTTGATGAAGACTGGAGAAAATTCGTTTATTTATAAAGGCCAGGAAGTAACATCCGGCTACTAATTACATTCATTGATAATACATCCTCAGATGTTCAACATTCCACGGGTGAGGTTGAACTCTGCCATCCATGTCTTTTATCCAGTAAGTGCCAGGCCGAATTTCCCTTTCAATTCGATAGGGTCCTTCCCAATTGGGTCCTAGGGTGCCCATCCCTGGTTCCTTCATGGATAAGAAGACCCTGCGAAGGACCAAGTCGTTCATGCGGAAGGTCCTCTTTTTCATCTTCGAGTTGTAGTACCGGTTCATTTTCCTCTGGTAGACAGCGAGTTTCAGCTGGGAATCATTCCTCCTTTCTTCGAGGAAATCAAGTTCACACCTCCGAAGTTCGTCATTGGATATCTCATTGAAGCTCACTCTCCTAGGATAGGGTAGTCCTACCTCCACTGGGCTCATCGCCTCAGCACCATAGGTCATGGAGAAAGGAGTTTCCCCTGTAGGAGTCCTACTTGTCGTTCGTATTGCCCATAGTACCTGGGGTAGTTCGTCTACCCAGGCTCCTTTAGCTGTGTCAAGCCTCTTTTTCAAAATGTGTTTGATAGTCTTGTTGACAGCTTCCACTTGGCCATTGGCCTGAGGGTGATGAGGCGTGGAGAAGTGTTTTTTAATCCCAAGTTCTTCACAGAGGTCCCGGACCTTACGGTTGTCAAATTGTTTGCCATTATCTGAGACAATCGAGTAGGGGATGCCGAAGCGACAAATGACATTTTTCCACAGAAATTTGGAAGTATTTGCTTCAGTGATCTTTGCCAGAGGTTCAGCCTCTACCCACTTCGTGAAATAATCAATGGCCACTATGGCGAAACTGGCGCCTCCTCTGCCCTTGGGTAATGGACCAATGAGGTCCACGCCCCACTTGCTAAAGGGCCATGGGCTGGATACTGTAGTAAGCTCCTGAGAGGGTCGCCTCTGCATGTTGGAAAAACGTTGGCACTTGTCACATTTGCGAACAAATTGGAGGGCGTCTTTCTTCATTGTAGGCCAGTAGTATCCCTGCCTCAGTGCTTTATTGGCCAAGGCTAATCCTCCGGAGTGATTGCCACAAATGCCCTCATGAATTTCCCTCAGCACATAATTAGCCTCTTTTTCTCCTACGCACCGAATGAGAGGTGCAGAGAATCCACGCTTATATAGGATATCGTCAACTAGCATGAAATGGGCGGACCTTCTACGTATTTTGTAAACCTCTTCCTTACTGTCAGGCAAGGACTGATCCTTGAGGTAAGATATGAGGGGTTGCATCCACGTTGGGGTACCTTCTACCCACATTATCACTTCTGCGGAGGTGGATGGCCTTAGGAGGTGCTCAATTGGGACCACTGCCAATAACTCAGAATCCTTGCTGCTGGCCAGCTTAGATAAAGCATCGGCGTGCGCATTTTCGAGGCGTGGTATCTGATTTAACTCGAATTTCTCAAAGGAAGGGAGTAGGCTCATTACCAATTTGAGATATGAGGCCATGGCTTTATCCCTAGCCACAAAGTTGCCGTTCACCTGTCCCACTATAAGTTGGGAATCGCTGCTGATGTGAAGCCTCTTTACTTGCATTTCCTTGGCTAGCCTGAGGCCAGCGAGGAGGGCCTCATATTCTGCAGCATTGTTGGTGGCCTTAAAGCCAAATCGTACTGCACTATTCAACGTATGACCTTCAGGACTTATGAGAACTATACCAGCTCCGGAGCCCGTCTCCCCTGCCGAACCGTCTACGAACAAATTCCATGTTGGAGGCTCGGGAGGTTCTACCTCCTGGTCAATTGCGGGGGCGTTGGTGAATTCTGCCACAAAGTCTGCAAAAGCTTGCCCTTTGATGGCAGTTCTAGCTTTAAAGAGGATCTCGAATTCACTTAACTCCACTGCCCATTTCAGTAATCTACCCGAGGCGTCTGGTTTTTGTGGAACTTGCCTGAGTGGAAAGTTCGTCAGTACATGAATGGTGTGAGCCTGAAAATAGGGTCTCAATTTGCGAGATGCAATGATCAATGCCAAGGCTAGTTTTTCCATGTCTGGATATCGCGTCTCAGGAGGCATCAAAGCCTTGCTGATATAATAAACTGGCATCTGAGTTGAATTTTCTTCCCTCACCAGTACAGCACTTATAGCCTCGAGGGAAACTGCTAAGTAAAGTTGTAGCACCTCGCCAAGCTTGGGTTTTGATAGGAGGGGGCCCGACCGGTGCCTTTTGAGCTCTGGAAAGCCTCTTCACACTCCTCACCCACTCGAAACCTCTGTCCTCCTTTTAATATTTTGAAGAATGGAAGGCACTTGTCAGTGGATTTCGATATGAAGCGGCTCAAAGCAGCCACACGACCCGTCAGACTTTGTACTTCTTTTGGTTTCTGGGGGGATTTCATTTCGATCAACGCTTGAATCTTTTCCGGATTCGCTTCGATGCCCCGTTGATTGACCATGTATCCTAAGAACTTACCTGATGCTACCCCAAAAGCACATTTGAGGGGATTCAACTTCATGCGGTATTTTCGCAGAACTTCAAAGGCCTCATGGAGGTGGGATATGTGATCATCCACTTTCAAACTCTTAACAAGCATGTCATCGACATAGACCTCCATTGTCTTCCCAAGTAAATTGGCAAACATCTTGTTTACTAGCCTCTGGTAAGTTGCTCCAGCATTCTTTAATCCAAAAGGCATCATTCTGTAACGTGATGAACGAGGTGTGTTCCTCATCGCCCGAGTACATGGGGATTTGTTTGTAACCAGAATAGGCATCCATGAAACTCAAGGACTCGTGTCCAGCAGTGGAGTCCACCAACTGATCAATTCTGGGAAGTGGGAAGCTGTCCTTTGGGCAAGCTTTGTTGAGATCAGAAAAATCAATGCATACTCTCCACTTCCCATTGTGCTTTTTCACCAATACCGGATTGGATATCCATTTTGGGTAGAGGGCCTCTCTGATAAAGCCGTTGTTGATGAGTTTCTGCACTTCCTCTTTCAAGGCCTCATACCTTTCTGGGTTAAGAGCTCGCCTCTTCTGTCTATGCGGGGCAAATTTGGGATCAATTCTTAGGTGGTGGCAACTGACCCCAGGGTCAATGCCTACCATATCCTCGTGCCTCCAAGCAAAGACATCGTGATTCTTACACAAGAATTCTTTAAGCTCCCTTTTGAATCCCGGGGCTAAACTCTTACCAACCTGCAGCAGCTTGGTTGGTTCCCTTGGATCGATAGGGAAGCTTTCCAACTCTTCCATGGGGGCTGCCTGGGAATCAGCCTCGGTCATTCGTGGATCGAGTTCATCGAGTGCTGGCAATTCGAGGCTACTAGTGCCTGTCACCATGTGTATATCCCTAGGCTCAGCCTTTCTTACGGAGCTAAGGTAGCATTCCCTTGCCCCTCTTTGGTCTCCTTTAACTGTTGCCACCCCCCTATCAGTTTGAAACTTCATGCATAGGTGATGAATGGAGGTGATAGCTCCCAAATCCTTCAATGCAGGTCTCCCCAATACCCCATGATAGGCTGACCTACTGTCCACTATCAAAAATTCCATAAAACATGTGGTTGATAGGGGAGGCTCTCCCATCTCCACAGCTAGGGTGATTTTGCCCCTTGGGATGATACTGTCCCCAGTGAAACCATATAAGGGAGTGTTGGTAGGGGTTAACTCATGGTCCAGGATCATTTTGTCGAAAGTAGATCCAAATAGGATGTTCACAGAACTTCCGTTATCTACCAACATTCGCTTCAACCCATTCCTGGCCACCACAGCTCTTACTACTAAAGCATCACAGTGGGGGAAGTGAATACCTTCAGAATCTTCGTGTGTAAACACAATCGGAGGTGATTGACTCCTCCGTGAACTGCTGCCCACAATGTAGCTAGTCAATGGAGGACCCCTTGCTTCTTGCACATAGTTCCTTTAGGAGTTTCTGGTGCTTCCCCCAACATAAGGGCCTCCAAAAATAGTGTTAATCTCGTGAACTGGAACGTCATCAGGCCTACCTCGATGGTCCCTGCGTTGCTGTTCGTTCGGGTTTCTATTTCTTTCCCGTTCTCTTCCATGAGGAGATGCTTCCCTGTGATGGGAAGGGGCCTCGCCTCGCCTAGATCGTGAATCCTGTCTTGGCGGGGGCCTGCTCCTCGGTCTTGACGCGTTCTGGTTGTTGCCTCTAGAACCCGAATTTCTGGGATGTAAGGCTATGTCTCTACAGTCAGCAGTCGCGTGGCTGTAAGAATGGTGATAAGTGCAATACCCCTGGGAGTTGCCTCTGCCTTGATTCGAACCTCTTCCCCGGCCTCGTCCTCTATGGGGGGCCTGTTGTGTTCGTGGGTTTTCATGGATACCCGTAGTTCGTACGTCCTCGTAGGCCAAAGTAGGCACAGCATTCAACGTGGCTGCGGCAAGTGCCTGACATGAGCCTTCGACAACTTCCGCATTGGGTTGACCCCATTGCTGATCCATCAAATGGGAGGTGGGTCCTCTTCCACGTTGCCTTTGTTGGGGTTGGAGACCCCTACTTGCCCTGTTTCGATGTTCTATCAGTTCCTCGTTGATGATTTCACGTCGCATCATCTCCAACAAAGCATCGTAAGTTGGGGGATCTTGATTCTGCACATCTCTCCAAAACAGGGTATTCATGTTGAGGCCTCCCCTAAGGGCGGATAGAGTCTCGCGATCAGTGACTTGAACACAACAAGTCATTTCGTCCGTAAAGCGGGACAAAAAACTTTTCAAAGTTTCTTCAGGCTGTTGCCTCATATCCTGGAGGCGTTGGATTGGGGCTTTACCCTCTTTGCTTACAGCAAATCTTTTCAAAAATGTTGTTTTGAATTCTGGCCAGCTTCGAATGCTCCCAGGCGGTAACCTGCTATACCAAATCTCAGCAGCTCCGCTTAAAGTCAAATGGAAAGCTCTACATTTAACAGCTGGAGTGGCGCCTCTCAAGCTCATGTGCATTTTGTAGCTGTTCAAATGCTTTGCCGGGTCGCCTCTCCCATCATATTTAGGTATTTTGGGCATAGTGTAATGATTTGGGACCTGGGCATTCCTTAATTCCCTTGAGAATGGCAGATTGTCATCATCATCATCTAAATCGCAGGATCTTTGGGGGCCGTCCGAATCATAATTAGCCCCAGCCTCATACCTGGGCTGTTGTGTGGATGGTCCTACCTGGTTGCGATCCTCCTCGTCCCTCCTGAGACGCTCATGACGATGCGGCGCAAAGGCACGGGGCACGTTCTTGCCTTTCCTCCGGCTGCCGAACCTCAGGAGGTGGGGGCTGTGGTCTGCTTGTAGGGGCATGTGCTGCATTTCTTTGCCTACGCCTCTGACCTATTGGGCTAAGCCTATCAAAAACACCGCGCACCTCGGGGCCTCGGTGCTGGCTCATATTCGGGAGGGAAATTATCCTCCATGTTGAACGGGGCCTCGGAGGGTCGACCGGAAGCATAATTGGAGGAGATATCGACCCCTACTTCCCTTTCTACTGGGCTTACTCCCCTATGTTGCCTGGAGGAATAAGCTCTTTGACTTTGAACCTCGTCAGGTTGATATGGTCCTTGTGGAACAAAGGAGGGAGGTGGGGGACCTCCCTGGCCTTGCATTCGCCTCAACAGCTCCTGCATCGCGAAGTTTTGGTTGGTAATGTTCCTCATATTGGCTGCCATGGTTGCCATTTCCCTAGTAAGCTGGGCCGCCAACCTCCTACCACCTCGCCTGTGATGGTGGTGGGGTCGGCGTCGGACCGCAGGGGCCTCATTGTCAGCTTCTCTAGTTCGCTTGGGGGGAGCCTCTTCTTCCGAGCTCATATCTTCCGAAACTTAAAACTGTAAATATTTTCCTTTAGGGGCTTCCTCTTACTCTTTTTTCAAGAATAAATCCTTTTTAAAGGGGGATGCCCCAAAATATCTTAGAAAGCCTTCTTTCATGGGTTGCTCGTGGTTATAGTATCGATTCCCACAGATGGCGCCAATCTGTTGACCCCAAAAAATGTTGTCAACAGATGCCGGGCCCACTCGTGCACACGCAAGCTTAATCTGACACGCTAATGCCGATAGACGGTGATGATGGCTCCAAATAATGGACGTGAGAGTGGCTCAAAGGCACGAGACGTTTCCGTTCAGGCCACCGGCATGAAGAAAGAACACGATTGTATGAGTAACCAATCAATAAATAACGGGATCCGTAGTTGTAATTTTAGTGGCAAAAAGAGAGCAATATGTTTCCAAATATTCAGTTCTTTCTTTGGAATTTTGCATTAGTCCCTATTGTATTACATGGTTGGGGTATTTATAGTGTTACAACTCAAATTGTGACCTTTGGATCAATTTACACGTGGCGCCATCTCCTCGGCCAAGACATCAAGTCCTAGCCATCAAATTGACTCTCCTAGCCTTACAAAGCATTAAATGTTCTTACATTGACAAGACAAGACGTAAGCAAACTTTACACATGAGTCACATCAATCATTTGTTAAAGATTTTCATCATGAGTGAATCCCCACAAGTGGTCCTTTAATGAGCCTCGAACGTTAGTGGCAGGGGCCTCAGAGTGCTAGCAAGGGCCTCGAGATAATAGTGAGGGCCTCGGAACCCACGGCTGAAGCTAGAGAATCGTAACCTAATTTGATCAAGCTGGTCCCACCGTCGACACGTGGCGCCACATGTTGATTATGTTCATTGACCCGTAACACAAGGATTTACTCTTCATGAGTAAAAATATAATTTACGTTAGATCGTATTTAATTATACTCTTTAGGAGCAAATAATATTCTTCTAAAATATTAATTAAAATGTTTGTGCTACTTCTAGAGCAACAAATAATGCAATTATAATATTAATTTTCAACAATATTACAATATTCTTCTGGAATATTGATTATGAATTTTTTTTTCAAAAATAATATACAATATTCTTCTGGAATATTGATAAAAATTATTTCATTTCAAGGATAATATATAATATTCTTCTAAAATATGACTGTAAATAATTTGATTCATCGTTGATTAACCAAATAGATACATAAATAGTGTCATAATTGAATTTACATAAAATTCGCGCAAACAAGATATACAAATAAAATAATCATGATT
This sequence comes from Fraxinus americana, assembly GCA_035079005.1. NCBI lineage: Eukaryota > Viridiplantae > Streptophyta > Magnoliopsida > Lamiales > Oleaceae > Fraxinus > Fraxinus americana. The sequence goes on along the minus strand of JAVHZT010000107.1, from coordinate 252,577 downwards.
GATTAGTATATGATAAAATAATCATTATACATACAGTATAATAAACACTAGAACGGCTATACATAAATCATCTATGTGTTTGATTAATTCCATAAAACAATACAGAAACATTAATTGGATGCGTGAATTGATAAAAAAAAATTTACATGCCTTCAAATTAATTTTGGTAAATGTGATAGATGATTATGCTCATAAAATTCATTACCTTCCAACCAATTCACTTTGATTTTTAGAGACTCGTGCTGATATCGTGTTATGAAATAAAGAAAAAAGAGAGAATAAAATAAAGAAGTCAATAAACTTGTGTATATTATTAAGAATCAAAACCTCATAGTTATAGGAAAAAATTAGGGCTACAAGGGATACAATATGATCATAATGACTAAGGCTGCAAGGGTATAAAAGTAATTCATAACTACTACTGTATTTACAACAAGAAATACTTTTATTTGGAAAAAGAAAAAAGAAAAAAAAAATTGACAATAAAGATGACAGATCGTCTATCATTGTTGAAGCAAAGAAATCTAACAATTAGAATAAACTATTTGATTGAATCCAATTCTAAACTTGCAATTATTGCTGTCCATCCAGTAAAAAAATTGAATCGGGACAGACTGATGGCATTAAAAACACCATTAGACCAATTTTTGCCCTAAAGTCGCACAGGATTTCTAGCATTTTGCTTAATCACTTAACGGCCTGTTTGATAGGCCATGTTTTTCCATGGAAAATGGATTTGAAATTCCAGTTCTAGGGATGGCAACGGTTCGATTCGGGGTCGGTTCGGCCAAAACCATAACCGCACCACCAATTTTTTGGCCATACCATAACCGCACCATAACCACGAAAGTCGGTTCGGTTCGATTCGATTTATATCTCGGTTCGGTGCGGTGCGGTTCGGTTAATAACCACGAAAATAAATTATTTTTTATAGGTCTAATCGTCAACTTGAAAAAAAATAATTTACGAAAAAAAGTCAATGAAAGTTAATAGTACTAGATATAAAATTATATATAGAGTCAATTTTTGTTTCTCATTTTAGATACGTACTATACATGGTCAAGTGAACTACACACATTCAATACAGTAAAAATGAAAATGGTAATATACTTACCCTTGACTCATGAACTAAAACTATTCGTGCAAGCAAAATGCAAGAAAAATCCAAATACTGAAAAAAGTATTTATAATGTCAAAGTTGCAATAATTAATATATAGCGACATCTTATTTTAAATTATAAGCAAAAATAAAATGTTTACAATAATCAATTATTCAAATTATGTTTGTGTTAGAAGACTCGATTTTCCTTAATTTTTCACAATAAGATGAAAAGAGAATTTATAAAATTACTTTTGAATTTATTAGGAATAACTCAATTTTGCTTTATTCTTTGGTACAATTAGAAAATCTTGAAATTTCTCCATTTATGCCAAATTTGTTACCAGTTAGGCAGTTACCACCCATTGCACTTAATTTTAGTGCAATCCTAGCCATTGAATTCCTGACAATCTATAAAAGGGAAAATCAGTACCGTAGATGACGATTCTTTCACCCACAAATACGGTAGAGCCAAAAGAAGGAAAAAAATTTCGCTTCTACTCTCTAACTCATTATTTGAGTAATAACTTGATATCTAACCTTTTAAGTAGAAAATTAATAGTTAGTTACACAATATTCTCAATATGAAATATTTAAATTTATATAAAATTATCCTGTAAACCTCACATATACAAGTTTGTTGAGTTGTATTTTGTTTCCGAACTTGAATCGATACTTAAATATCTAAAATAAGTTATGTTTAGTCATGGATAATGATATATAATCCTTATTTGACGGTAATTAAAATCGAATTTTTAATAAATTTTGATAGAAATTAATGAAATGCGTGGTCGAAAAGTTGTGGGATACATAAAATATTTGATTAAAATTAGTTGTTGACTTTAACTTAAATTAAAATTAGATTTTAAATCCTAACAAATACGGACATAACATTATTTATACTTAGCATCAATTTAGGCGGTATTGGACCTACACATTTATTTATCATCAATTTTAGATTTGTGATCTCGAAATAATCTGTGACCGATAAAAAAATTGTGACCTATAAATTTTTTGATAAACTATGACCTAAAATTATTTTTAACTAATTAATAAGATATTTATGACAAAATTGCACAATTAAATATTTAATTAATTAATAAAAAGTAAAAATTTGATTTTTGCAATTTTAAAATTTTAGCACCTGATTTTTGCAAGTGTCAAAGTTAATACATGATCTATGAACTTTTTCATTTTAATTACGTGTAGGGTACATTGACATTGAATTGGGCTACTGGGCTTGGGTTATTGGGTTAAAGTTTAGTTAATATTAATTGGGTCAAAATTTTGGAAAGTCCAAAAAAAAAGTTGCCCAATTAATTTTGAAAAATAAAAATGGAAAGCCCATTTGTCCAATTTTTTTTTTTTTTTTAACAGGTAATCGGTTCGGTTCGGTTCACCATAACTAAATACCATACCCGCCCCTAAATGAAGCGGTTCGTTAAAATCAAAACCATAACCACCACATTGCATCATCGGTTCGGTTTTTTTCGCTCCATTCGGTTCGGTTAACCGCGGTTTTCGGTTTTCACAGTTCGAATTGCCATCCCTATCCAGTTCCCACTTTTATCAAGTTTGATGGCACTTTTTTTTTTCCAAGAATTGGTTTTCTACATTTGTCATCACACGACCCATTTTCTCGGTTTTAGTTGAATTTCAATTCCCACCTTTTAGGTGGTTTTTGGTTTTCCATCTTTTTTTTTTTTTTTGGCTATAGAAACAAATTCTATCCCCAATTGTAAAAAAAAAAAAATCTCTTTAATTGACAATTTTCATGTAAAACAAAGCCAAACGAACACCAAAAATTTTCCTTTTTTTTTTGGCAATCCAAACAAATTATATTCACAATTGTAAGAAATTCTATTTCATGAAAAACAAAGTCAAATGAACAACAAAAGATAGAAAATTTCAATATTTTTCAAGTGTAAAATTATATCAAACAAATACAATTAATTGACAATTCTCAATAAAACAAATTCTAGGCAACTCAATTCTCTACAATGCGTTTTTTTTTTAATCAAAATTACATCTTTGAATCAAACAGACCCTAAAGTTAAACCAAATGTTAGCCAAAAAATCACTAATACCAATATTCTTGATCTGGGAAGGTTTCACCTATTAGGAAGGAAGCCTTCATTCAATATATGAATGATGACTTTTTTCAATTGAATAGTAGTGAAGCCAGCTCCTCCCTGCTGCGTTCTGCTTTCTCCTTCTTCTCCGTTCTTCAGCATTTCCCCTCCCCCTTTCTCTTTATATTTCTCTATTGCACTGTAATTTCAGTTCAATAAATCAAGTTTACAGCTTGGGTTATTATCCCCCAGCTGAATTGTATTGATTGTGTTGAATCGGTGTTAAACGGGGGCCTATATTTTGCTGGTTTTGGTTGGAAACGAACCAACCATTACAAATGGTATCAGAGCAGCTACAATCCTTGGGTGTCTCTCGATTGGATATCATTAGGGAAGATTTTAATAGAATTCATGAGCAGATGGTTTCAATATTGACTAAAATGATGGAGGCTCAATCAGGTGTTACTGAAATATTTGGCGAGGGTTGCAATGTGTAAGGAAAAGGTTCAGAAGGACACTCAATAGCAACTGGTGTTAGCAAGGTAATTAAAAATTCTATTATCTTAGAGGATTTTAAACAAGACATAGTTACTGTAAATCTGGATATTGAGGTGCCTGCTTCTGATGATAATTTAAGTCAATATGTTCAATCTCTGCCTAAGTATAAGGGGAATACTAGACTTCCTAAGGTTGATTTTCCCCACTTTGGAGGAGAAGGACCCAGTGAATGGCTTAGGAAGGCTAGGGGATACTTCCAGATACACCAAGTTTATGATGAACTTAGGCTAGGAATTGTAAAGATGTATCTGGAAGGGAAGGCTTATGTATGGTTTTATGGATTCATTACCAATCACCCTCGATCGGACTGGAGCTTGTTTTCTGAAGAACTTTGCAGGAGGTTTTCAGAAACTATTGAAGAAGAAGTGTGTATTGAGGAATAATCCCAAAATAATGATGGTTCAGGAATTTTGTTTGATCATGAAAATGAGATAGAAGAATTGGTGTCAGTGGCCGATACAATGAGAATAGTGACAGTGGCTGAAGGGTGGAAACACAATACCATTAGAGTACCAGGGCTGATCAAGGAGAGGAAAGTTTCTATACTGATTGACAGTGGGAGTACCTACAGTTTTGTTGATGAGAAATTAGTCGAAGAACTGAGATATGTCACTAACGAAAATAGCAAAGTGACAGTTAGAGTGGCTAATAGGGATAAACTGGAAAGTAAAGCCTTAAGCCAACCAGTGGTGTGAAAGATGCAGTCCTAGGAATTTCAATTCAAACTTAGAACTCTTAAGTTGGCTTTAAGTGATGTGGTGTTAGGGATAAATTGGATGAGTCAATTTGGTCCAATTACATTTGATTTTGTACAAGGGTGTGTCCATTTTAAGAGCGATGATGAAGTAGTTGAATTGAAGGTTGGAACACCAGTACATCTAGTTAAAATGATGGAGGTTTAGAAGATGCAGAGATTCGAATTAAACCAATGGGTAAAGGAAAACCTCTCACAGACTAGTGCAAGGATGAAACTCTATTTAGATGAAAATAGGAGTGAAAGGTCTTTTACTGATGGTGACTGGGTCTTCCTAAAGCTTCACCCCTACAAACAACATTCAGTAGAAAATAGGCTTTCAACTCCTATATATGCAGCAAAGTATTTCAACACGAACATTATGAACAAAGTGGCTGAGAGAATCCAAGAAGACGAAATGAATGAGTCATATGCCTCTTGCACTACTTGCTTAATCCAAGGGTGGTGAAGAGAATGAGGCAACTAACTTCATACAAAGAGGACGTCCCAATTTTGAACCTTGAGGACAAGGTTAATTTAAGGGGAAGGGATGTCATGGTTTGGGCCTTTTATTTTATGTATTTGGGCTTGTATTAGTAGTGAGCTAGCCCAAAGCCCTGTTTTGTTTCATATACGGTTGAAGTTGGAAGAATGAAAATCGTCGAATTGAATTGAACTGTGGCTTTGGCTGTTACCCCTCCTTCCTCGTCTTCTCCGGTTCTCCCTGCAGCTCCTCCCTGCTGCGTTTTGCTTTCTCTTCTTCTCCTTCTCTCTTCTGCTATTTCTATTTCTGCTTCATCTCCTTCTTCTCTGTTCTTCAGTATTTTCGGTCCCCCTTTCTCTTTATATTTCTCTATTGTATTATCATTTCAGTTCAATCAATCAAGTTTACAGCTTGGGTTATTAATCCCCAGTTGAATTGTATTAATTGTGTTGAATCGATGTTAAATTGGGGCATATATTTTGCTGGTTTTTGTTGGAAACGACCCAACCATTACAAGCCCAAATATATAAAATAAAAGGTCCAAACCATGACAGTACAGTGACTGCTGTCATATGAGTTCTTTCTATCCCAAGCAGGAGATCCACTACCTCTCCCTGTTATCTTGTCCTGGTGATGTGGATGAAGTGGGACCGCTCAATGCTGTGCTCCGAACCTGTACTTGGCCTCCTATGTCCACCAGACCTCACTCCACCGCCCACATAATTTGATTTGTTAGCCATCCTCTGAAAAATAAAATTTAAACTTGTGCATCTTGTTAACTTCAAGCTTGTGTACACATTTTAGAAAATGTGATAAGAGTTTGATATTATGCTTTATCATTTTTACAAATTGAAATATATTCATCTTATTACAATATAGTTTTCAATTAGCACATTGCAACAAATTTACAGTTATAACCTAATTCGAATAAAAAAAGAAAGGGAAAAAAAGTATACCCACACATCTTCAATTTACTCATCTAATTTCCTTTCTCTCTCAACAACCTCTCTAATTGTTCATCGGAAATTTTAAGCTAATAAAAGAATATATATCTCAAAATGTTAGTTGAAATTTTAGTGAAAATTTACTCATCTTATTTCCTCTCTCTCTCTCTCTCTCTCTCTCTCTCTCTCTCTATCTCTCTCTCGACAACCTTCCTAATTGTTGCTCGACAATATTACGCTAATAAAAAAATATCTCAAAAATGATGTATCCAACAAAAAATGCAAAAACATGCATAGAAAGTGCAAATGTTGAAATTAAACCTCTCACAAATCACCATACTAAATCTGTAAATCACCAATCAATCTATAAAAATATATTAAAAGCTCAACAACAAAAAAAGAGAGAGAAGAAAGGGCTCACAGGGGCAGAGGCAGTGACGGCACTCAGGGCGGAGGCAGTGGTGGAGAGACAAACGGAGATGGAGAGCGGAATGGATGAAGTCAATTGCGTGTGAAAATGGAAAATGGGTTGCGTAAAGAGGAGGAGATGGGTGAAAACTTCAGTGAAAAAAAAAAGAATTACGACGATGGAAAATTGCGAAATGTGGCGGCCAAGTTTTTGCCTGTTTTATATTGTAGTGATATATATATATATATATATATATACACACACACATAAATTCATATTATTCCGTCGCATTTTTCTATGGGCCATGTGATCTTTGAGGGGCAATCTTATCTAATTTCTTTTTCACTTTGCATATTTGTATATGCTGATAGTTAAATTTGCAAAGGCTATGAAAGAATGAACTTTAAGAGATATTGTATTACGTCAACTACTTGCTAATTTATAGATTACAATGAAGGTTCTAGAGTGTACAGATGGAGATCGATCCATGAATTATGGATGATGCTGGGAATTTATTTACAACAAGAAATGAGGAGTGAATTCTGGTGCAACAGAATAATGACAGCAAGGATAATCCGTTAGATGCTAGCCACTAGTCTGAGGTGGAAGCTGATGTGTGTTGGTGATGTGTAAATTGAATTAATTCTTCACACTGATCAACTTTCTATGGTACTGAAGTAACACCAAGCTTGTCCTTCAAGAAGTTGAACCTTGAGTGAGACCTTTGGTCAATAAGTCGGCAATTTGATCGAATGATGGCACATATCTTACTTCCAATTCTTTTCCAAGAACTTTATCTCTGATAAAGTGAATATCCAACTCAATATGCTTTGTTCTAGCATGGTAAATTAGTTGGCTGCCAGAGTTCATGCACTTAAATTATCACACCACAGGATTGGAGTTGATACTTGCGGCAGATCAAGTTCTTTAAAGAGATATTAGATCCATGCAATTTCTGAGGCTGCTGAAGCTAGCGACCTGTATTCTGATTCTGTACTAGATCTTGCAACCACATGTTGTTTCTTAGACGACCAAGTTATTAAGCTATCTCCAAGGTAGATGCAGTAGCCTCCCCTAGATCTCATGTCATCGGGACAGGAGGCCCAATCTACGTCTGAATATCCATATAGGTTTAGTCTATCACTTCTTTGTATCCAAAGTCCTTGATTCATTGTGCCTTTAAGGTACCTCAACACCCTCTTTAAGGCATGTCAGTGTATGGATGTTGGTATTTGTAAGAATTAGATTAGTTTGTTGACAGCAAATGTAATGTCAAGTCGTGTGTGTGAAAGGTATTGCAGTCCTCCCACTGCACTCCTGTAGGTTGAAGAATTGCTCAGTGCTTCTTCATCTGATTTTGAAATGGTTTTGCCAGCAAGAATAGGAGTAGGACATGGCTTGAGGTTCTGTAGTTTGAATTTCTTGAGTAGCTCTGCAATGTACATGTTCTGTGTAAGATAAAGTCCTGAATCATGCCACATTACTTCAATTCCTAAGAAATGACAAAGTTGTCCCATATCCTTCAATTCAAATTTTTTGTTCAATTCATCTATGAAACTTTGTAGCAGCTTCGCGTCATTAACTGTTACCACAATATCATCAACATATATAAGACCAAAAATAATATGACTTTCACTTTTGAAGTAAAACAACGATGTGTCTGCTATCGATTGTCTGAATTTCCAGTTTAGTAGTGTTGATTTCAACTTCTCATGCCTAGCTCCGAGTGCCTGCTTCAGTCCATAAAGAGCTTTTTCTAATTTGCACACATGATGAGGTTTTGTTCTATCTATGAATCCTTCAGGCTGATTCATAAACACCACTTCTTCTAGTTCTCCATTTAAAAAGGCGTTGTTAATGTTAACTTGCCTGATTGACCACCCCTTTGAGACTGCCAGGGTGAGTATAATTCGCAGGGTTGATGTTTTAACAACTGGGTTGAAGGTTTCACAAAAATCAATCCCAAGTGCTTGATGAAACCCCTTTACAACTAGCCTTGCTTTGAACCTCTGAACTGTTCCATCAGCATTTCTTTTTACTCTGAAAACCCACTTGTTTCCTACTATATTGTAGTCTGGTGATGGTGGCACCAGTTTCCAGGTTTTAGTTTTCATCAGTGTATTAAATTCTTCCTCCATAGCTTTCTTCCAATTTTCATTTATCATGGCTTCATTGACACTCCCAGGTTCTGCAGGCTCAGGATTTAGTTCAATTGATTCTCCCAAGTAGACCTTTGGCTTAAATACTCCAGCCTTTCCCATGGTGATCATAGGATGTTCATTATTGACTGGTTGTTGATGGTTTATGTGGTCTGATTCAAGTCTTTCGATATTTGGAGATAGGTGAATTTCAGTTTCAATGCCTTGATCATTTTCAATTCTGGTGGCACTCTCACTTCTATTGTCACTCTCAACATTATTCACACTTACATGCTGGTTGTTAGTTGAGTTGGGAGGTGAGTTATGCAGAGCATTGGCTACTTCTGTATGGGTTGTATCATCGGGACTTGATGAAGGATTGGAGGTGTTTATTTGAGAAGGAAACTGAAAATATGACACTACAGTTTCAGGTATAACAGAGTTCGATTGATTTTGAATAGAGAATAAGGACTCAAAGGGGAATTCTAGCTCATTGAACACAACATGCCTTGAGATGTAAATTCTTCCTGTTAAGCTTAGGCATTTATAACCCTTGTGAGATTGGTTGTAACCGAGGAAAACACACTTGGTTGAATGGAAACTAAACTTGTGTTTTTGGTAAGGTCTTAGGCAAGGGTAGCAGGCGCACCCAAAATTTTTTAGTACCTTGTAATCTGCTTCTTTCTTGTGTAAGGCTGAAAAGGAGGATTGCATTTTAAGGGTAGGTGTAGGAATTCTATGTATGAGATAAGTCGCAGTTGAAAAGGCTTCCCATCAATATTTTAAGGGTAGTTTAGCTTGAGCCAAAAGAGTCAGGCCGGTTTCTATAATGTGCCTATGTTTTCTCTCTATTCTCCGTTTTTTAGCATAAGTATAAGGGCAAGGGTGTCTAAAATCAACTCATTCTTGTGTTAGAAACTTGGTGAAAGTTCTATATTCACCTCCCAATCAGCTTGCAGGGTTTTGATTTTGCTTGTAAACTTATTTTCAACAAGTCTCTTGAAGTTGACAAAGACACCTAGTACTTCAGATTTCTGCCTTAGTGGGTATATCCATGTGAATCTACTAAAATCATCCAAAAAGATTATATAATATTCGAAGCCTGAAGCTGTTTGAACAGATGCTGGTCCCTATATGTCAGTATATATGAGTTCCAGGGGATTTTTGGCATGTGAAGTAGACAATGAAAAAGGTAACAGATAGGATTTTCCAAATTGGCAGGCATCGCAAAATGACTTGGCTTCATTTTCATTTACCCTTTGATTACAAATCCTGAGCACTTGAGACATCACTTGACTAGATAGATGTCCAAGTCTCTTATATCATACATCTATTAGAGAATTCAAAGACTATTGACACGACTCTTTACTGATACTAGACTCTGATTGGGACTAAGACTGGGACTGAGAGAGGTGAGATTGCACTAGAGTTTATTCAAGGAAGCTGACTTTAGAGATTGACACTTTGAGTTTTGGTGAGGAAAATCCAGTTGATACAGCCCATCCTTAAGCTTTCCTTGCAGTAAAACTTTTCTCGTTAGCTTGTCCTTTACAAAACAGCAGTTGGTATGAAACTCTATATACACTTGATTATCGGAAGTTAATTGAGAAACACTTATGAGGTTCTTCTTTATCTCAGGCACGAGGAGTAGCTTATGTAACACAAGTGTTTTGTTATTCAATGTTAGGATATGAGTAATACCAAAATGTGAAATAAGCAGCTTACTCCCATTATCAACCATAACATTTTCCTTACCAGTATATTCGTTTGATGAAATGATGTTTCATTTCTCTGCTGTAATGTGATTGTTGGCTCCAGTGTCAGCGAACCAAGCCGGATCACTTACAGTGTGTTAGAATATATAATATAAGTTGCTTATCATATAGCTTACTTATCTTAGATAATATAGTTGGCATATCAGCTTATCTTGTATATAATTCATAAGGAGAGTAACCTATCACCAGGTGGCCTGCCATCTCGTTACATAACATGGTTTAGTGACCCAATATTCTTCTTGTTGAGTAGTTTGTTACGATAGTCTTTACTCTTTTACCCTCTTCTCTTTTCTATTTATTAGCATTTGTATTGAAGTTAATACCAAGATGAATTTTTGAATTCTATTCTATAGTAATCGGAAGTTTCCTTCATCTTCATTCAGCTGTGTTATCAGCTTTCTATCAATCCATTTCATTATAGAATCTTACATGGTATCAGAGCAATGACTACCATTGCTGAAATGAACTCTGCTACCAATGAAAATGAAGCTCCCGTCCAAACATCTTACCACTAAAAATTAGAGAATTCAGACAATCCAGGAGCTATCCTTGTTACAGATCTGCTAACCACAGAGAATTATCCTACCTGGTCAAGAGCTCTCCGATGAGCACTCCGAGCTAAAAATAAGCTTGGTTTCATCAATGGAATGCTGCCTACGCCTAAACCAACAAGCACCTCCTTCGATCCATGGGAAAGATGTAATGATATGGTGGTATCCTGGATTCAAAATGCGATTTCACCCTCTCTCAAATCCAGTGTTGCCTTCATGGACGAGGCAAATGAAATTTGGGCTGAACTTAAAGATCGATTCGCCCACTAAAATGGATCCAGAATACATGAACTGAAGAAAGCACTTGTAGATCTGGAACAAGAAAATGATTCTGTAAGTATCTACTATGGTAAGTTGAAAACCATTTGGGATGAACTATCAATCTATGATCCAATTCCTGAATGTAGCTGTGGACAGTTAAAAATACTGGTAGACGGACATCAACGTGATTGTGTAATCAAATTTTTGATGGGGCTAAATGAAGTATATGACAGCACAAGGGCCCAAGTCATGATGCTTGATCATATTCCACCAGTAAACAAGGTGTTCTCCTACATCCAACAGCAAGAAAGACAGAGGCAGATTACCTCAAATACTATGAATAATGAAGCCATTACAATGGCAACCAGGATAACTTTTGGAGAAACCAAGGCTGCCAGCTATGGGAAATCGAATTTCACTAGTAATAGGGATAGACCATATTGCACACATTGTAAAATCCCTGGACACAGTTTAGATAAGTACTTTAAGGTAGGAAACATTGAGCCTCCCTTTTGCACACATTGCAACATGATAGGACACACTATGGAGAAACGCTTTAAGTTCGGGGTTATCCTCCTAGTCACAAGTTGCAGAGGGTCCAAATGAGGGATGAAGGTTTTGCAAATCAATCAAGTGTGATGGAGGAAGAAAGTGAGAAGCCAGTTTCTTTAACTAAGGGACAATATGAAGAGTTCCTTGCTTTGTTTTGATCTAAGGAGAATTCACAGAACCCTCATTCTGTTAACCATGTGTAAACCGTTGATCATTAAAAAAAAGCCTCAATCTGATTTATCTGGTAAAGCTGCCTATCTATCTATTGTACCTACACACTCTCAGAACTTTGGTACCATTCCATGGATTATTGACACGGGTGCAATAGATCATATGATCTGCAACACCAGTCTCTTTACCTCCATCGAATCAAAAGCCTCCCTCTCAGTTAAGCTACCTACTGGTGAGATTGTTCCAGCTACACATACTGGTGTAGTACAGATCACAGACTCTATACTCCTCAAAGATGTGCTATGTGTTCCTAAATTTCATTTCAATTTGTTATCTGTCAAGAAATTAACTCAGCAGGTTCCCTGTTGTCTAATCTTCATGTCTCATTCCTGTTTTGTGCAGGACCTTTTATCTTGGAGGACGATTGGGAAGGGTGAAGTATGGTATGGCTTGTATCGACTAATGCTAAACAATGTCTCACCCACTGCACTCATGACCACTCTATCAGCCCTTAGTCTTAGACAACCTTTTGCTGCTGCCTCTGTTATCAGTTCTGATGTTCAGCCAAACTTATGGCATTATCGTCTAGGACATATATCTGACTCTAGGATGAAGCTTATCTCTGATATTTCTGTTGTTTCTCATTATAAGAAAACCGACAATGTTCCTTGTTTCATTTGTCCATTGGCAAAACAACATAAACAACATTTTCCTATTAGATTGCATAAGACTAAACTAGTGTTTGAGATTATTCATTGTGACATCTGGGGCCTTGCCCCATTACTGCTCAAGATAAGTCCAAATATTTTCTCACAATTGTAGATAACTACTCACGAGCCACCTGGGTTTGCATTCTTAAAAAGAAATCTGATGTTGATCATTCCATTAAAGCCTTTATTCAAATGATAGAAAATCAATTTCAGACTTCAGTTAAAATCTTAAGAAGTGATAATGGGCCTGAATTCAAATTGATCGAATTTTACAACTCAAAAGGGATCATTCATCAAAGAACCTGTGTTGAGACCCCTCAACAAAACGGTGTGGTTGAAAGGAAAGCACTAACACTTGATGAACGTTGCCAGGGCTCTGAAATTTCAGTCAGGCCTTCCTCTATTTTATTGGATGAGTTTGTTCTTATAGCAGCATATTTGATAAATTGAATTCCCACACCTCTGCTGGAAGGTAAGTCACCATTTGAAATCCTTTTTCAGTGCAAACCTAACTATTCTCACCTTAGAACCTTTGGATGCCTTTGCTATGCTTCAACATTGACACAAGGGAGAAAGAAATTTGATCCTAGAGGCCGCTAACGTATTTTCTTAGGTTACCCCTTTGGAGTTAAAGGATATAAAGTAATGGATTTACAAATGAAAACCATATTTATATCTAGAAATGTGACATTCCATGAGACTTATTTCCCCTTCAAACAAGCTGAAAAATCCACTGATAATGTTGAGTTCATTTTTACAAAACCACTCCCTGATATTGACAATCACATCTATCATATATCAGATACCACACTCCAATCATCTGATACACACACACCTGATCAAAACATTTCAAATGATTCTGTACCTGAAGACGATCCTCAAACATCACCTCCCTCATCACCTACCACTCGAAAGTCCACAAGGGTAAAAAGGGCTCCTCAGTACCTACAAGATTTTCATTGTCATCAGGTCATTGCAACTCACTCATCCCTATAGCATCTGCAGGTAAGGCATTTCCTCTCTCTAATACCATTTCTTATCATAAACTATCACCTCAATTCAGAGCTTTTTCAACTGCTATCTGCACATACCTCGAACCCAACACATATCACCATACTGTGAATGACCCTAATTGGTGCAAGGCAATGAACTCAGAGATAGAAGCCCTTAAATTAAATGGAACCTGGAAACTCACTGATCTTCCACCAGGAAAAATGGCAGTTGGGTGTAAGTGGGTATATAAGCTAAAGCATAACTCAGATGGGAGTATTGAGAGGCACAAAGCAAGGCTTGTGGCTAAAGGATATACACAGAGGGAGGGAATAGACTATAATGAAACGTTCTCGCCTGTTGCAAAGCTTGTTACCGTTAGATGTCTACTAGCTGTTTCTGCGATTCAGAATTGGCACCTCAAGCAGTTTGATGTGAGCAATGCCTTCCTTCATGGAGTTTTGAATGAAGAAGTATATATGCGAAAACCTCCAGGCTACACCAAAGGAACTCCCAACCAAGTTTGTAGATTAATGAAATTATATACAGCCTAAAGCAAGCTTCAAGGCAGTGGTACTCCATTTTTTCTGCAGCACTTATAGAATTTGGGTTCATTCAGTCAAAGGTTGATTACAGCCTCTTCACAATGGCGACGATCATTCCTTCACAGCTCTTCTCGTCTATATAGATAATATAGTCATAGCAGGGTCCAATTTGAATCAGATTGAAACAATTTAGAAGTTCTTCAGTAACAAGTTCAAAATTAAGGCACTAGGCGATCTGAGATATTTTCTTGGCCTTGAAGTTGTAAGATCAAATAAGGGAATTGTTATTTCTCAATGCAAATACACTTTAGATATGCTGGCAGATGTAGGGCTACTTGGAGCTAAACCGGTTAGACTACATATGGACTAGAATCTGAAATTGGGAAGATACACAGGAAAGCCAATACCCGATCCCACGGTTTACAGGAAATTGATTGGAAAGCTAATGTATCTGTCCTTAACCAGACCAAACATATGTTATGCTATTCAAAACGTTAGTCAGTATATGGAGTCCCCTTTTTACATGCACCTAGTAGCAATTCACAAAGTAATCAAATATCTCAAAACGGCACCAGGACAAGGAATCTTATTCCCATCTTCATCCACACTAAAACTTCAAGCTTTTTGTGATTCTGACTGGGCATCATGTCCTGATTCCTGAAGATCGGTCACTAGTTACTACATCTTCCTTGGAGAATAACTTATCTCTTGGAAATCCAAGAAACAAAGCGTGGTGTCTCGATCGTGTGCTGAAGCAGAGTACGGATCAATGGCTAGTACGTGTTGTGAGATTACATGGTTAAAGTACCTGCTAAAAGACCTTCAAATTGATATCTCCAAACCAGTTCTCCTACATTGTGACAATCAGACGGCATTACACATTGCCTCCAACCCGGTATTCCATGAAAGAACCAAGCATATCGAGCTAGATTGTCACCTAATCAGGGATCAGATTGAAGCTGGACACATTTGCACTTCCTATGTTAACACTCAGTCACAGCTTGCAGATATGTTTACTAAGGTACTATCCTCTCCATCACTCTAAGATCACATTTATCCAAGATGGGAATAGAAAATAACTATTCTCCATCTTGAGGAGGCTGTTAGAATTCGTTACAGCACATGGTTTAGTGCTCCAATATTCTTCTTGTTGAGTAGTTTGTTAGGATAAGTCTTTACTCTTTTACCCTATTCTCTTTTCTATTTATTAGCATTTGTATTGAAGTTAATATCAAGATGAATTTCTGAATTCTATTCTAAACTAATCGGAAGTTTCCTTCATCTTCATTTAGCTGTGTTATTAGCTTCCTATCATATCCATTTCATTCTAAAATCTTACACAGTGCTTGGTGAGGCTACAGATGCTGTTGGAGAGGGGCTGTAGTTGGTCCTCTGGCTTGGTGGTGTGCCTGAGTATCTTTCCTCATATCTAAAATTGCATATGTTGGCTTTGTGCCCAATTTTGCCACACACTTGACATATAGGTCTGTCACTACCGTATAGATTTCCACCTCTGTTTCTACCTCTTCTTCCTCCTCTAAAATTATTATTGCTTGTGAATCTTCCCAAGTACTTAAAGAATGTAATTTGAACCTGATATTAAATAAATTCAACTCATTCTGCAATGCCTGTCAGTATAGAAAATCCCACTTACTTTCTTTCAATGCTTCCACTTCACATGCCAAATCCCATCTGGAACTAATTTACACAGATGTCTAGGGGCATTCACCTATTCTCTCAACATCTGGCTGCATATTCTACATAGCTTTTGTTGATGATTTTAGTAGATATACCTGGATATATCCAATGAAAAACAAGTCAGACTCCTAAAAGATCTTCATCCAATTCCAAAAACTTGTGGAAATAAGTTTGACAAAAGAATTAAAATCCTTCAGTCTGATTGGGGTGGAAAGTATAGAAGCTTTGTTAACCATCTTTCGCAATTTGGAATGAATACAGGATCAGGGTTAAGGCAGCAATTCAGTAGGGTGCTATTGGCGTTGGCCATGATATAGCTCTAATACCAAGTTAAATTTGCAAAGGCTATGAAAGAATGACCTTTAAGAGATATTGTATTGCTTCAGCTACTTGCTAATTTATAGATTACAAGGAAGGTTCTAGAGTGTAAGATGGAGATCGATCCATGAATTATGGATGATGCTAGGAATCTATTTATAACAAAAAATGAGGAGTGAATTCTAGTGCAACAGTATAATGACAGCAAGGACAATCCGTTAGTTGCCAACCACTGGTCTGAGGTGGAAGCTGATGTGTGTTGGTGATGTGTAAATTGAATTAATTCTTTTCACTTATCAACTTTCTATGCCTAAGGGTGGCCATAGGTCGATTCGAGCCAGCTCCGTCTTAGGAACGGGCCAAGCCGGTTGTTTTTTGGTCGAAAAAGTGAGTTATTTACAACATAACATTTCCACTTATTGTTGTAATATATAGGTTGAAGAATTCTTAGAATAAGAGAACCAAAATTTCAAGTTACTTGAATTACAAAAGTATTTTCAAATTATTATTAGGGTATCTTTTATTGTTATTGTGGAAAATGTCCATACCTTTTTTTTTTTTTTTTTTTTTTTGACATTTTCGCATTTATTTCTACATTTCATTGTGCAAAATGTTATTTTCACTTATTTTCTCAATTAAAAAATATGAACTGATGAATAGTTCATTCTCTTTAAATAAAACAAAAAGAAAAAGAAAAATAAGTAATTGCAACCACAGTTCCAAATTTTTTTAAAAAGCGCAAATAAGTCACAAATAGATTATTAAAATGGTAATTAATACATAATGTCACTATTTTTCACCATTATTGCGAGCAACGTCCATTACTGCAATAATTAAATGTGAAAATGCTCGAAAAAATTAAAGGTATGGACGTTTTTCGCAATAATGGTAAAAGATATGTATATTATACTAAATATTTATTTGTGATTTATTTGCTCTTTTTAAAAAAAATTGGGACTGTGATTGCAATTAGTTTTTTGCATTTTTTCATTTTATTCAAAGAGAGGGGTATATTTGTTATTTCATAATTTTTAATTGAGCAAATAGGTGAAAATGACTTTTTACGCAATGAAATTTGGAAATAAGTATGAAAATTCCAAAAAATGAAAAGTATTGACGTTTTTCACAGTAACAATGAAATGTGGGGACGTGATGTACTAATTACACACACTTACCTATCAAACCATCAACTCGCTTGTCATGAACATGTTTCAAGGCCCATAACCTCGACCCTTGAAAAATGTTGTATTAGCTAGACTTGATGCAATTAATTATAATGACCCACCGTGGGGCACGACCAGGTAATGCCAAGCATATGGGCCCCTATAGTTGAACTTGAACCCTCGTCGGACTACATGACACATATCAATTTCTACTAAAAAAGAACCTTCACATTTGTTTTCACCTAATTCTTAACACTATAGTTTGACATCGATCACTAGAAAATTTCTCATTTGAAATTTTGAACCATTTCAAAATTGTCATCCTTGCCATTTTATTCTCTAACAAACTTGTCTGCCATGTTTATGAATAACCAGCAAAAGTAAATTTTGAAAATAAATATATTTATTTTCCATCGCTATCTATGACTTGTTTCCCCGTTGAAGCTGTCAAGAAATTCAAGAATGTCGATTACAATTTGATTGAAATAGAACTTCCGATAATTGGCTCACTCAATTGTCCAGCCTCTAGAATATGGTTTCAATACTCTCTCTCATTATAAAAAAGACACTTAACTCATTCAGGACGTCAACAATCATTCATTACAAGGTACGTAGTTGGAAACAAGGTCTTGTTTGGATTTCATTACGAATTGCTGAAATTATAATGTGATAGAAATGAATGGTGAACATGTGAATTGTAGTTGTGATTCTACAAAATGTGTGATGAAAATTAAAATTTATCTTTAATTTTTAGAAAATTATAATGAAAGACAAACAAGCTCTAAAGTAAGAATTTAATAATCGACTACCACGAAAAACTTTGCCACTTTTGTCTGCTAATTGTTGAATTGGGAAGAAACAAGCCCGCCCCCCACCCCCCACTTATTTTTTTCCTTTTTGTCATTTTAATAAATGTACAATCTTAACTTGTGCTAATAACTCCAGTTCAGGCCACATAAATCTTGACAATAAGTCATTCTTTGCTTTGCCAATTAACAATATATTGAATTATGCCTATCTACGACTTCCATTATAAACTATCTCAAAAGAGGTAATATTTCAGTATTGCTACTCTTATACATCATTGTTATGTTTATTATACATTAATATTTTTTTTCGATAGTTTTTTTATTAATAATCAAGATGTGCATAAACCTTGTGTTTTCAAGAATAGGTTAGGAGATTCATAGTGAGCTATTCACTTCAAACATGCTCCAGAGATAACGATTGCAGTTTATATAATTTGATATTCCAGGATATATTGTCTAAATTTTTTTACTTTTTTCTTCTATTCTAAGATAGGTATGCAGATCATATAAATATTTTTAAATTTGTACAAAGTCGATACGTCTATCAATTCAGAATTATGTAACAAAATCGATGTCTATCAATTCAGAATTATATAATTTGATGTTCCAGGATATATTGTCTAACATTTTTTACTTTTTTCTTCTATTCTAAGATAGATATGCAGATCATATAAATATTTTTAAATTTGTACAAAAATCGATACATCTATCAATTCAGAATTATGTAACAAAATTTTTAATCATAGTCAAACGCTTACACTACATTGTTACAAAATGATTGACTTCTATACGATGACTAAATACTATTTTAACATACGACAATAAACAAAATACTTTATAAACTTGTTCAAACTACGTTAAATTTTCCATTCAGAAACCCCATGTAGAAAAATCAAATATTTTGATGTTGGGTTTTTGATACCCAATAAATCCGGGCGATGATTTAAAACAGTTGTCGGATTATTTTGGCGACACCAATAGTTACGGCTTGACTTGGAAACAATTAATACACCTTTCGTGGGCCTAAGTTTGTAGTTGGATTGGTGGTAATGGATGTATAGCCCATTTAGCCTTTTGGATAGTTGGTCCATGTTGTGGTTAGTTGGAGTTTTGTCTTGGCCCATTACCTCATGTCTTGGTCCATTTATTGACCTATTGATCCACCATATATATACATATGTTCTAGCAGTATTTGGGGGTGTGTGTGTCTTGCAAGAGAGGGAGGGAAAACCTCACTTGGGCCTGGTGGAGCGGGCTTGGGCCTTGGGTAATTGTTCTCAATAATTCCCTAACAGTGGTATCAGAGCCCAGGTCGGAGGAACGCAGTAGAAAGCGTGGTGGCGATCGGGCTAAAAATCATTCGCGTTTGAGGTGCCTTGTGTCGAAAGTCTTCCTGACATTGGTGGTCAGGCGGCGGGTCCCGTTTGGTCGAGGGTGACGGTAATAACGGCGGTACAAGATGATTGGCGAATGGATTATCGTTTGAGGGGAGGCCACAATGATGTGGTCCTTCGTTTGAGGGGAGGATTGTTAGGGCAAACAAGTCTCACATCGGTTGTGGGAAGAAAATAAATCCACCATATAACCTAAGTGGGCTACTCCACCCATTACCAATTGGTTTTGGGATGGAACCTCACTTTGACCTGGTGGAGTGGGCTTGGGCCTTGGGTAATTGTTCTCAATAATTCCCTAACATTTGAAATATTGGAGTTCTCTCGTAAATATGAAAAGTTCTCGAGGGTGCCAAAAGAATAAACAACAAACTATGTGGGTAAGAAACTTAGTTATGAGAAGTTTGAGAGTGTTTCGTGAAAATTAAAGAGCACATAAAATAAAATCGATCAAGAGAAAAAAGGTTATAGTGAGAATCACGCCTCACCCGTACTCTCCTATTCAGGTATTTATGTGTATGTACATATACAACATTGGTGTTTCGTGCGTGTGGTTATGCTTCTAGATTAGTTTGTATACAATTTCTTTTATTCACGATTGATTTGACTTCCCTTGTGATTTTTTATGGAATTTAATCCTGACTTTTAGAGGTGTATTGAATTATTTTTAAGTCAAATAATTCGTGATTGTGTATTAAGGAATGAGATAATGGGGTTGAATTTAGGTATCTGCTTCGTTTAGTAGCAATTATACTGATTATTAGGGCATGCTTGCCTGTTTTGACAGTTTTTTGGGTGGCACTGGCTATGTGAGGTAAAACCACTACTTTTTAGGTTTTTTTAGAAGTGGTGTAATTTGGATTGTGTTTCTCAACCCACCCAAATAGATGTTTCAGGCTGTTTTCAAAATTTCTTTCTGCTTTCCTCTAATATAATTATATCCAAGTCTACGTAAAAAGGAGTGTAGCCTAGACAAAAGGAAAGAAATTCCTTTTCAAATGATATATTCATTTTACTTCATCTTATAATCCAATAGAAAATGATTGGCATGTTAGAGCTTATTCAAAGCAACAATAATAAGTTCATAGGTTAGTCCATACACAACATAAAATACCCGGTAAAATATGTAAAGTTATACTCCCTCTGTCTCATTTATATACGTTCACTTTCCTTATTTTCTTGTATTCGGGAAAAGCTATCTTTTTCTCAACAATGTCTTCCCAATTATATAGTTTTGTTTCTTTATTAAGAATGTTTTGTTTTCTTCATTTACTAATATACATTTATTTCTTTACTACTTCCAATAATAATTGACTACTAATTATTGATAATTAAATTAGGAAAGTTTTTGGCAAAAATTGCTTTTCCAATAATATTAAATAAAATTTCTTAATCCGTGTGAAAAACAAAACAAGCCTATATCAACGAGACGGAGGGAGTCTTAAATTGTAAGAAGTGACATGCACATTACTTCATATTGTTCACACGTATCTACTTTTATTATATATGTGTATATATGTAATTTTAGAACCGCTGTATAATAAACTCTCAAGCATGTGTTGGACTGTTTTACAAAATGAACTAAAATCCACCGAAAATCGGATCCCTCACATACACCTAAAATCGGTACTTTGAAAACCTTATAACAGGTACCCCAAAATTCCCAAGCAGGCCTATTAAGGTTTTAAAGTTGAATATATTTTGTTGAATTTCTTTAGTTGTAGGAGCTTATGCAGATGATTTTTTGTTCTGTTATATGTGATGCTATGGCAAACAATATTGATTAATTTAATAATATACATGTTTTTGTGTGTATCAGTATATCACTAAGCAAATTAGCATTAAAATTTCTTTGGAATTTCAGAAATCTGTTTCTTGTAGCTTGGTGAGTAAATTTTGAATCATTGGTACATTAACTAATGACTAAGATGATGGTTTGATAGGTAAATTTTTTTTTATCTGGGTTCGTAGATAAACTATTGAGCTTCTGATGATTTTAGTTTTCAATAATGGATTGGCATTCTAATTTGTAGACCTTACTCCCTAAGACATTAAATTGAATATCAACTAATGAGCTTTTAAAATTGAACATAACCTTTTGTTTTGTATGTTTGATTGTATCAATTAACAGAGTTTTCTTACAGAAGGACTTTCAGTGATTCTATAAATAAAAATTTCTATTGTTTAGTGTTAAACTTTTGGTGAAATTGGA
Organism: Fraxinus americana; assembly: GCA_035079005.1. Taxonomy (NCBI): domain Eukaryota; kingdom Viridiplantae; phylum Streptophyta; class Magnoliopsida; order Lamiales; family Oleaceae; genus Fraxinus; species Fraxinus americana. The sequence goes on along the minus strand of JAVHZT010000107.1, from coordinate 230,994 downwards.
GACTTATTATTGTGTTACTTCCTTTTGCATGCGTGTCTTTGTTGATTTCAATGTTAAGGTTTTGATATGATTTGTTAATTTGTTGAGTCAAATGGTGGGTACAATTCGATCAAAGCCCGGTGAAAACCTTGATGGTTGAGGCGAGGTTCCTGAACCCATTGCTTCTGTTCTAGTTCATTGTTAATTTGAATTTCCAGCAGCATGATTTTCCTCCCTATCCCTTTCAGTCGAGCTCTTGCACAATCGTAGCCATCACAAACTTGATTTGGACGAGCAAACCACACTCAAAATAGGGTATCTTGCTAAGAGGTACTCCTCTTAGTGAACTGTACATTCAAGGTTAACAAACCATTAGCTATAGAATGATGATGTAATGTATGGTAGGTAGATAGAATCATTCCTCAGGGAACTTTTCAACTCTTCATGATATACTATCTTCTGCTAACAAATTATAGTGAGCCCCTGTTTGGTACACATTAAAATTTTCATTCTCATTCTTCTACTCATTTTCAACCACACATTCTTCAATAAAGTAATATTTTCTATTACATCAATAATTTTTCTTTTTTTTTTTCAACCACACATTCTCCATCAATCTACTATTCCAGAATACATTATTCCAAAATAATGTGGTCCAAACGCACCCTGAAGTTGAATTTAATATGACAGTCGTGCTCTCTGACTTGACTCCAATTTTGAAGTTTAGTAAGCACTATGATGTTTTAGTGATGTATTTGACAAGTTGAAATGACTAAACTCGATCATATTAAAGAAGGATATAAAAGTATTATCAATTTAGAGAGGCTCTCGATCCTTTTGTTTGTGGTTAAATGATTATCATTTTTATTTGCTCACCCTCTATTTTTATTTTCACTTTGTAGTAAAAGTAGTATTTCCATATTCCAATAGTGAATCTCACATAATGAACAATCATCAAAGTATTCGAATCTCAAGTAAATAGGTCTAAATAATTTTTTATTACGTTTGAGTCTTGCATATATAAAATAGTCACTCCATTTTAACACATGATTTTGAAATCCTTGAAAAAAGGAAGAAACAGAATATTGTTACTCCACATACACGATAACTTCTACTCATTCATTTCTCTTTAGACTACTACTCATTATCAGTGCCCATTTTATTATAGAGAGGTATAAGGAACACATCCATCGGTTTTCCCACTTAGATGAGATCGATGTTAAATCATAGAGTTAGTTGAAAAAAATAAAATTAAGATAGAAACAAAAATGGAGTTTGTGTTGTAGTGTACAAAAAAAAATTACTTTTTAAATATAAAGATGATCTCTATTATGATTAAGATGCATTTTAAAAATATAATCTCTATGAGATGCTCTGAACTAATTGAGGGCAGGGGACGTGCTAAACATACCAATAATATTTTATGGCTACTATACGAGGAGATATATTAATATTTGTTGAAGATTGTCGAGGATCATTCTGAGGATCCTTGTGCTGATTTTGTGAATCTTCAGAATGATCCTCGACAAAGATAGTCAATTATTGAAGATAAAAAATAGCATTTCAAATCAGAGTAAGAATATATATTACACGGGTTCTAATAATTTAATCAGTGATTAAATGAGTCAATACATAGAATTCAAATAGATAATCTATAGATAAGAAAGGATTTCATTAGAATTTATACCCAAGAAATAAGAAACTTCCAAGTAATTCTGTTGAGTTTATTTGTTACAAACTTGTTCCTCCTCTGACGGGCCGCCTGAGAAACGAAGAATATAAATAAATAAATAATGTAGAGTAGAAATTATAAAATAGGAATCGAGATCACATACCTGCTCATAAATTTTCTTATACTTTTACTACGCTCTGGTGCACTTGGTGGCCGTGGAATGAATTCTTCCATCTTAGGGCACCGATCAATGGTCGAGCCCTTTAATGAAGGGCAATCAAGTTCATAGTTCTGAGAGCAAAACCTTTGAATACTTGGAAGATCGTTGAGTTGTAGAATTTCCATTTTAGGGAACACAATTCTGGTTTTCATTTCTTCAACTATTTGGATCTCTGAAGTGCCTTCTTCTTTTTCAATAATCTTTTCAATTGATTCACAATTTGAAACCTTTAGAAATTCCAGAGCCACAATAGAAATGGTCATTGAAGGTGAAAATAAGTATCTTAAGCTCTCACAAGCATCAACAGTAAGATTTGTCAAATTTTGGAAGACATGATTTCCTTCTGGAACCATCCTTGTAATGTGCACCAAACTTGGTAGCGAGCACAACCACAATGATGTTAATCGACCAAGCATATTAATTCTTGCATCATCATTAGTGACCTCTATACCCTCAAAGTCAAACAATACTTTAAGTGCATTACAATCATCCACAATAAGTCTTTCAAGATTTTGCAGTGACCTAATTGAATCAGATTCTGCAATGGTCAGCAATTCACAACAACCATACACAAACATGTATGTTAGTTTATGCAGAGACGTTATTGGCATTTCCTTGCTTAATAGCTTTACTATACAATCCAATCGATCAACATACAAATCCTCCATGTTAGGAAAGTTGACCTGCGTATTTCAATTAATTGTAGTCAGCAAAAATTTATCCCTTATATAAATGAATTGCGGATAGTTATGTCATCCTATAGAAACTATATCTATCTATTCAATTGTATTATAAGACACATTCATTGTGCTGTTGACTGAATAGAAATAAATCTAAACTTCTCCTTTCATTATTACCTAATGTAATCTTGATATTTTAGCTCCAAAATTTACGCACATCTTTTTATTTCTAAGTTTGTATGGTTAATGACCGGAAAATCGCCGAGATTTCCTATTCTTTCAATTCTTAATTAAGACCACAGTTCTACAAAACATTTTTCCAATTTGTATTTAGCTGATTGGAATCAAGAAAAGCTATAATTATTAACTTAAGATAATAGACAATCTATAAGTTAATTTTGAGCATAATGTGCTACAACCGTACTATTTCTCCTAAACTTAGCCCCTATTTAGTTCAACTACAAAAGTTGATTAAAATTTAAATAAAATTCAGTAAATAATTTTAACCACATCCTATGAGACCCACAACCTATCAAAGATACATTTCATTAACTTTGATCAAAATTTACTCAAAATATGCCCATGTTTGGTACAACTAAACTCTACTAAAATTTTCATTTTGAATTTAATCTCTACCGAACATCGGCATATATTTTTCATCTAAACCAAACAACGGCTTTGGTTTTGTTAAAAGGCTCACTTTGATTAAAAATAATTATAATCATAAAATTCATTGATTTGCAGTAAATGACCATTCTAATATTTTTGCTCTACTGTTTATGATTTGTTCATATGGAACACATTTTTGAGTATATCTGATTTTCAAAATTTGCCTTATTCTTCAAATATGATACAGGCAAACTAAACACACTTTATAACAAATAAGGACTCTTGGATGCACATAAAAGGAAAGTTGAATACCATACCTGATTGAACAATGTTTGATCAGCGCCATTTGATTGAGATGTGAAGCCTTTAAATCTACTCAAAATGCACATGGAGACTTTTTTCAGTTTTGGAAACTCAAGCATTGTGTAAGTTTCGGTAACTTCATTTCCTGCTGCGTCCATTGAAACAACTTCCTCTAACATCTCACAAATTGATATGTTTAGACATTCGAGATTTACCAAGCTGTTTGCAATTGACTCTGGAAACAAGTCTCTAATTGCACGACAATAAGCCATCTCAACCGTCACAAGGTTACCGAACAATTGAAGTTCGATGATGCCCCTTCGAAGATTTCCATTGCATATCTTTATTAACTTGGGTAAATTATTCAATTTGAGAGACTCCAATTTACCGAAGGTGCCATTTGGAATAGAGTTGGTGGCATCAATAAGATACTCGAAATCACAATGTCTTATAATCAGTGTCTTCAAGTTAATGAAACCATTTTCATCTAACTCACTCAATAGCTTGACGTCTTCACGTTCTATTGACTCGTCAGGTCCCAAGTACAGCTCTTCCAGTTTCTTCATACCCGACAAAACACCAGGTCGAAAATGACAGTGTAACTTGTGAAACCTCAAATCAAGTGACCTTAGGTTGCAAAGATTCATGAATTCAAATTCAATGGGAGAATAATAAGAAGAATCATTGAAAGAGAGAATTTCCAATTTCTTTAGACTCCCAATCATTGATAATTGAGAATGTATTTTACAGTGAATGAAGCACAGAGTTCGAAGACCCGTCAACAATTCGATCGATGATGGAATTTGAATGTCCATCCCCTTCAATTCAAGAACTCTGAGTTCTTTCATATCTTTGAAAAATTCCTCGGTAATGTCCCATTTTACCAAGTCGCGACATATCACCCGTAACAACTCAACGTTCCGATATTTCGACCCACTCTGAAGCTTATCCAGCTTATCAAATGTAATTGAGATGGCACTGTACGATTCATTAGCATCATGTTCTGGCCACTCTATCAAACCAGCATGTTTCACCATATATCCACGTTTGTCTTCATAAGCCATCTGTACGCAAAAATCTCTGATAACATCATGCAATTTCACCTCGTCTCCGTTCTTACCCGGTTGCAATAAATAACATCCTTTTAGATTATCGACAATTGTCTTTGCTCGATCTCGAGTTTGGTAGAGTGTCTCGATTTCTTTAAACAACTTTAGCCCCCTTGCATATCTAACCAAGTTTTCAATTGGAATACTTTCATCTTCAGCGAATAGAGAACAAAGCAAAAGCAAGTCCCGCTCTTCATTACTTACCAAATTCTTGTAGCTCAACCTTATATTTTTGTACACAATATTCTCCATTCCTTCAATATTGGTAGCACGAGACTGTAGCTGTAGAAGCGTATCTCTCCATTTATGTACGGCCTTGTTGCTTTTCAGTGCTTTTCCAACACTTACTAGGGCAAGAGGTAGACCTCGACATTCGTCTACAACTTTTTTGGCTATGCTCCTGAGTTTGACATCAGTTTCACCATCAGAAATCCCCGTCGTATTCTTGAAAAGTTGCCATCCTTCTTCTTCATTCAAAACTTTGATTTCGAATTCCTTTTGGGCTCCCAGTTCACTACAGGTATCTTTAATTCGCGTAGTAAACATAAGTTTCAACCGATCGTGTGGAGATGGAATTCCTATATCTTCCAAATTAATTTCCTTCCACACATCGTCTAATATTACAAGAATGCTATTACGATCCTTACTTTGAAGTCTACGACGAAGTCGTCCAGCTCTCCCGCCAATTGTATTTTCGTCAAATTTTAGACCAAGCATTTCAGCAAGTTGATCCTGAATTTTTTTAGTGTCTGGATCGTTAGATACAACTGCAAATGCAATATCCTCAAATAATTTCCTAACTTCGCCATCATAGACTATTTCCTTCGCTAGCGTCGTCTTACCAACTCCACACATGCCACATATCCCAATTATTCTTATATCTTTGTCCTTTAGAGCTTCCTTGATTTGCGTCATAGTTGATAACCTTGTTTCGAAAATCTGATGGGAAGTTGTAAGGTGCAACTCTCGCACCGGCGTTCGAGGATAGCTCACCCTCTCAAATGTACGTTCCACGAGCTTATCAGCCTCAGTAGTCTTCTTTTTGGCTGTCCTGCTTAATTGGTGACGGGACTTTAAATTTGTACATCTATTGAATAGACACGACTTTTCATAACCTGATACGCGTTCCAAATGGTCGTCAGCTTTTTTCGTAAATATATTGACCTTTTCCATCCATGACAAAACGTCAGGCGTGATTCTTTCATCATTGTTTTTGGCAAACTCAACTCGTTGTGTCAAGCACTCTTTCTTTCCTTTAAGATCAAAAACTTTATCCTTCAATTCCTGAATGTTACTATTGTAGAAGTACAAGTACTCGACTTGGCGAAAAACTGGTTCGACTGGGTATTCTGCAAGCTTCACAGCAAATGAAATGGCTGCGTCTACCATTATCAGGCTCCTTTCCTTTTTGTCCTTCCTTTTACTCTCGATGAGTTCAATAAAATTGTAGATTATTTCCTTGGTTGCTAGTGTTGATTATCTCTACAGAGTTATTGAGAAAATAACAGTAAGAGAGCTATAAATCAATTATAAAAAATTTGTAGAATTTCATTTGACTTTATTATACTTTTATTGGAAAGAATAAAAATTTATATGAAACGTTTGTATAAATTATTGCAAATAATTTATTTTATTGAATAATTTATTTTTGAAGTACAATATTACACTATTTCAAATCTTTGCTTGCATGATAAAATGATTCAGAAACATATATTACGTTTTAAAAAATATTAGCAATCTCAATTAGAAAAAAAAGAAAGGCATCAATACTCATTGATTAAAAAAAATTAAGTTTCTCACTACGCAAAAAAAAAAAATACAGACCAAGGATAAAAATTTTAAAATATATAGTACAAAAAATTAATATTTATCAAGATATAAGCTCGTGGAAAGTTATTTTTTGAAAGTTATTAATCTAATAATAAACCAATATAAAAGAATTTATCTTTTTCAAAGAAAATTGAGAGACAATGAAAAAGAATAGAGAGAAGAATAAAGAGGAGAATGTTAGAAAGAGGGGGGAAAAAATTAAGGGTCCGTTTGATTGCAATGGTGGAAAATGGGTGGAAAGAAAATATTTTACAGGGAAAAGATTTTTCTAAAAAATGTTTTATTGGGAATTGTAATTGAATATGTTTGATTTGTATAATTTTTCACCCGAAAATTTTTTAAAAGTTTGGATCTTTTTGTTCACGTTTGGCTTTATTTTATATGAAAATTATCTATTAAAAATGAATTTTTTTTTTTACAATTGTTTATGAAATTTGTTAACATTACCAAAAAGTTAAAAAAAAAATTTGCTTCATCAAAATTTAGTATTCGTTTTACATGGAAATTGTCCATTAAAGTGAAATTTTTTTTTACAATTGGTTATGAAATTTTTTAACATTACAAAAAAAAAAAAAAAAAATTATGGCAGAACATTTTGGTGGGAAAACCTTTTCCACAATTTCAAGGAAAATGGCATGTGGGAGGGAGGAGAGGGAAAACTTTTTCTTGGCTAAATTTTACCCATCAAACAACTCTTTGCATAGAAAAGGAAAACGTTTTCCATTTTTCATGGAAAAGAGAGGCTATCAAACATAGCCTAACAGGTTGAAAGGAGAGAAAATAATTATATGCTTTTTAATTTAAAAAAACGATAAATAATCATAGTTACAGGGTTCATAGAATGAAAGATGGAAGAGAATATTATAGAATAAAAGTTTTTTTTTTTTTGGCTTTTGTGAAATGATGCAAGAGGATCCGAGTCAGATAAGGTCGAGCTGTCTGATAATACGTTAATGGCGCTGAGATACCATGAGTTGGCGGATCAGAGCAAAATTGGCAAGTAATCATCGACCTTTCCTAATTGGGGCCTTTTTGGACATGTTTCGGTATTTTAACTATAACTTTGGTTACGGTTGTCAGAATCACGTCCATGACCCCAATTCGGAAAGCTCTTTTCGGCGCGCACGTCGTGGTCATCCAACTCTGCTCGGTGTGCATCGGTTTCGAGGCCAAATTCAGCTATTTTTCTTTCCGAATCTTCAATTTAAGTTATTTTTTGTCATTTTTAGTAATATTTCAATTTCCTTTTTGACATAAATTACGATATCAAATTAAGCCAGATTTTTGGGATCTTATTTATGTCATTACGTATTTCCTTTTGGTATGAATAATAGGATTTTGCTATTTTTGGTAAAATTCCGATAATTATTATTTTCTAACTATTTAACCCGACTTGTGGGTTATTTTCGTTCAATTGTTGAATAATAAAGATTTTCTCGTTTTTCTTAGTGTTATTCTCTTGCATTCTTCTCTATTATTGTCTATTGATTCCAGCCTGCAGAATAATCTCTATTATGTCCGGCGTCATTAAACTCTTTCAAAATCTCTTAAGTGAATGAGAAACAAATTGTAAGATTTTTTATTTGTATTCTCTACGTAAAAGTTAGTAAGTGGTGAACTTTGTAGAAGACATTAGAAGTTATTAATATTTTGAATACCCAGTGAGTTCTAAGGATTTTAAAGTTTTAATTTAATAATACATTGCTTTTAAACACTTTTAAGAAGTCTATAAGAAATTACATTGAATACATCTAGATATTTTAAATCTGTAAAAGTCTTTAAAAGCCTCAATAAATATAGTCTATATAATTTATGTTTGACTTTGTGTTCTTGGTGCATTTTGGTGCTGATCGGGTCACTATTTAGGATCAATAGGTACTTCGTTTAGTAAGAATGACAACATGACAAGACGAGAATTAAAAGATCCTAATTTATTATCACATTTAACTATTTACCTATAGTTTTATTATTTTTTATTTTGTAATACAATTTAAATTGAAAATTATGAAAATAAAATAAAAAGATTCGATATGGATCAAGGAATTTGAGGCACATATTATGTTTCCCATCTCCGTCCCATTCACCATTCTGGTCAAGGTAATGTAGGTCAGGTTAGGGCAGAATTTTATCATCCTTATCGTTCAATGGTGAGATTATTGAAAAATTAGAGCAAAGTCTCAAATCGGTTAAACATGAATTGATGATGAACTTATAAGAGATTGACTTGCTCCACTTAATGTTAATGGGTTAACATGAAACCTCAATTTCCCACACTATCAAGTATGATGGGTGAGGGAGCGAAAACTCAAAAGTGACTTCAACTAAAAAAGTGAAATAGTCATTTTCCATATATATTAGGGAGAAATGCAGCGGAGATCCCAAACATTTCATATTGTTGCAGAATATACCTTAACCTTTTATTTTACGACCACGATCCCAAACCTTTCACTTTAACGACAATCGAAGTCTATTGGACAGATTCCGTCCAGAATTCCATTAGTCAATATTAAAATTTGAATTTGACTCAAATTGACTAATTAGATGATAGGTAAAATAGTAAATTCATATATTCTACAACAACATTAAAATATTGTTTGGTGTGGATTGAAATTAAAGTTTTAGTAGACTGTGATAGAAATTTTTGAGTTTAGCTTGAGTCTGGTTTATTGGCTGTTTAGATTAGTCTCTTTTAGAGTGATTTATGCGATAGTTCTTGAGGTTTTCTGTATTTGTTGATGTTCTAAGAGATCTCTTTCAGTCAACGACTAGAACTTGATTAATGGTCTGATTTTGGTTCCATTTGTAAAAATACTCATCTGGAAGGCTTTTCTTGGTGCACTAGTGGATTGGACTGGTAGCTGAGCCCTCCAGATTAGGCATTGCCGAACTGGGTGAACAATTCCTATGTTATTTTCGTTATTTTTCGTTTCTGCAGTTTCATTTCTTGAATGTGTTTATTCCGTTTGTGCATTCTTTGGGTGATTTGAACCCAACAAATTAGTATCAGAGCCTCGTAATGCCGTGGGTAAGGGTTTGTCAATTCGTTTTCATTTTTATTGTTCGTATTGATGTGTGTATTACACTGCAGTTTTTTATCACTGCAATTCCATTTGAGCTGAGGTACTTCCATAAGTTGATTTGCATGCTTAAATATTATCTTGAAATTCTGTCTATACTGTGGATTGTATGTTGAATCAATTAACTGTCTACAATAGGAGCACGTATAGGGTTTATCTTCTCTGTTAATCAATTTGAGTGTTTTTTTTTGTACCAACTGTGTTTACTCAGCCATTGATTGTTCTTTGTTCTTACTTCAGTTTCTGCATAATTAATAGTGTTGTTGTTTCATTCGGTGTCCTGCTTACTTGTCACACATTGCACGAAAGTCTTTTCAAATTTTTTTTTGCAACTTAAGTGATTTTCAGATTGAAAACCACTTATGTCCACGAGTAATAGTCACCCTTTACAGAATCCGTGATGGGTTCGAAGGTTGAATTATCACAATTTGATGGAAAGAAGGATTATTCAATTTGGAAGCAGAAAATGAGGGCCATATTAGTCCAACAAAGGTTGCTAAAGCCCTCGATGATCCTGCAACATTTTCTGATGAATTAAAGCTAAGCCTGAAGAATTTCTAGATATGAATGAAATAGTATATAGTTCTATTATATTGCATTTATCTGATGATATTGTAAGACAAGTTGAAGAACATACTACTCCTAGAGACTTGTGGACTGCTTTAGATGCTTTGTCCTTAACTAAGACATTGCCTAATGAGATCTACCTCTTAGAGAAATTGTTTAGCTTTAAGATGGATGGTGGAAAGAACTTGGAAGCTATTTTGAGCAATTTTAGTATCCTCGTTAAGAGTCTAGCTCACAATGGAAAGAAAATTGATGATGAAAACCTTGTTGTGATTCTCCTTAATTCCTTACCTGATTCATTTAAGGAAATAAAGAATGCAATCAAATACTCAAGAGATGCTCTAACGCAAACAATTGTCACTAATGCTTTGAGATCTCGGGAATTGGATATCAAGAAAGAATCTAAAACAAGTGCTAGAGAGAATAGCATGTTTTTTAGAGGGAGAACGGAAAAGAAAGAACATAACTTCAACAACAGAAGATTCAAATCCAAATCTAAGACCAGATCCAAATCAAGAGATAAAAGCAATAAGAAGTGTTACCATTGTGGAAAATTAGGTCACTTTAAGAGAGATTGCTTTGAATGGAAGAAGAAACACAAGGATCACAATAATGATGAACTGAATAATTCAACCGTATGTTCTAAATTAGATAGCCTTCTTGTGATGACTATGTCAGATGAAGAACTTGATAAGGACTGGATCTTAGATTCAGAGTATACATTCATATGTGTCCTAATAGGTCATGGTTTAATAATTACAAGAAGTTGAATCCAGGAAAGTGTATATGGGTGATAACAACTCTTAGTGTTCTTGGTATTGGTGACATTTCCATTAGAATGTATGATGGTATTGTCAGACAATTAAAGAATGTAAGATATGTCCTAAATCTTAATAGAAATCTCATCTCATTGGGAATTCTTGAAGATGAAGGACATTCTTTGAAGTCAGATAACAACACTCTGAAAGTGATGAAGAGATCTTTGGTAATTCTTAAGAGACCTAAAAGAAATGGATTGTACTATCTTATGGGAGAGACTGTTACTCCTTAAGATGCAAAATCTTTGACCATAATAGAAAACAAGTCTGAATTATGGTACAATAGAATGTGACATATAGGAAATAAAGGTTTGAAGTATCTAAGTAAACAAAAACTACTTGAGAAAGTTATGATTGAACCTCTTGAATTTTGTGAAACACGTGTGTTGCGAAAATCACATAGGGTGAGCTTTGAGACTGGGTTCCATACCACCTTTAGTCCCCTAGATTATGTCAATTCAGATTTATGGGGACCTGAGAGTCACCCCACCTTTGGAGGCAATAAGTACTTCCTTTCTATAGTTGATGACTACTCAAGAAAGGTATGGACTTATCCATTGAAAAATAAATCTGAGACTTTCCAAAAATTCAGAACTTGGTTTGGTGGAAAATTAACTGGATAAGAAGTTAAAGACTTTACGAACTGATAATGGTTTGGAGTTCTGTAATGCTGAGTTTGATAACTTCTGTAAACAAAAGGGGATTATGAGACACAGAACTGTTAAACACACACATCAACAAAATGGGATCGCTGAAAGAATGAATAGAACACTTATGAATAAAGTTAGGTGTATATTGATCAGTTCTGGATTAGCTAAAGGTTTTTGGGCTGAGGCTGTGACTACAACTGCTTTTTGGTAAATAGATCTCCATGTAGTTCTGTGGAGTTTAAGACTCCACAAGAACTTTGGATTGGGAAGCCCCCAAACCTTTCTCATAATAGGGCGTTTGGATGTGCGGTATATGCACATCAGATTGAAGGAAAGTTAGAACCTAGAGCAACAAAATGTGTTATGCTTGGGTACCCTGAAAGGGTAAAAGGGTATAGGTTGTGGGTGTTAGGTGTTTCAGGCGTTAAGATCATTAATAGTATAAATGTGGTATTTAATGAGTCTAAAATGCCATGCTTGAAAAACAAAATTGATAATCATAAAGAGCAAACCAAAGAGAGTACTTCACAATTTGAGGTAAAGCTAGATAGACTCAGTCAAACTCAACCTGAAAATGATGAAACTAATGTTGAACAATCTGATGAAAATATTGTTAACACAGATGGAGGTGGAGTATTAGTACCTCAAGTTGAGGCTGAGACTGATATTGGGAACACAAATATCCCGACAAATGAGACTGATATTCAAGATTATCAATTGGTTAGAGATAGGGAAAGGAAACAAGTCAGACCAAATCCGAGATATGAAATAAACAAATTGACTGACTTTGCTCTTATCTCTGATGAATCCTTAGAACATTCAGAACCTTCATCATATGAAGAAGCTATGAATATTTCTGATTCTGAAAAGTAGAAAGATGCGATGAAGGAGGAAATAAAGTCCTTACTTGATAATAAGACATGGAAGTTGGTTAAGAAACCTGAAACTCGAAGAACTGTTCAATGTAAATGGATTTTCAAAATCAAGGAAAGGATTAATTCTAATGACCCTTTAAGATATAAGGCGAGACTTGTGGCCAAGGGTTTTACACAAAGGGAAGGTGTTAACTATAATGAGATCTTCTCTCCCGTTATCAAATATAAAACTATAAGATTGATTATTACACTAGTTGTTCAATTCAATTGGGACTTGAACAATTAGATGTCAAGACCACTTTCTTGCACGTGGAGTTAGAATAGGACATTTATATGAGTCAACTTCAAGGCTTTGAAGAAAAGGGAAATATTGATTTTGTGTGCAAGTTACAAAAATCTTTGTATGGACTTAAACAAAGTCCTAGGCAGTGGTATATTATGTTTGATACATATGTACTGAAGATTGGCATTAGGAGAAGTGAGTATGATCACTGCTTGTACTATAACAATATTAAAGCTGGAAGTGAGGTGTATCTACTTTTATATGTAGATGATATGTTGCTAGCGAGTTCTAGCAAGTCTGAGATATTAAGACTCAAGAATCTCCTAAAATCTGAGTTCGATATGAAAGACTTGGGAAATGTCAAGAAGATTTTGGGAATGGTTATCAATAGGAACATAAAGGAAAATATGTTAATCATATCTCAAGAAACATACTTAAGTAAAGTCATTACCAAATTTGGCATGAAGGAAGCCAAGTCAGTTAATGTTCCTCTTGCTGTCCACATGAACCTCTATTCTGCCCAATGTCCCAAAACTGAAGCTGAATTTAAAGATAAGAGAAACATTCCATATGCTAATGCCATAGGATCCGTCATGTATTCTATGGTTACAACTAGGCCGAATTTGGCATATTCTATTAGTTTCCTTAGTAGGTTTATGTCTAATCCGGGGAAACCTCATTGGGCGGGGGTGGTTATTGAGATACATAGCTGGAACACTTGAGTTGGTTTGGTGTTTAAGAAAGGATCGGATCCATTAACATTGAAAGGTTATGTAGACTCAGATTTCGCTGGAGACAAAGACCAGAGAAAGTCTACTACTGCATATTTCTTTACTCTTGGTGATAATTGTATCACTTGGAAGACATAACTTCAACCTATTGTTACACTATCCAGCACTGAGGCTGAGTATGTGGCTAGGCCTGGGCGCGGTTTGGTTTGGGTCGGCTTCGATCCCAACCCAAAACAAAAACCAAATTAGTCGGTTTGGATAAATTTCAATCCAAACCGACACAATCTAGCTCTTAAACCAAACCAAACCAAACCGATTCGATTTGGTTCGGTTAGTCGGTTTGAGTTTTTGTCCAAATTGATTTTTTTTTAAAAAAAAAAACTCTCGAGTTTTAGCTCACTTATGGTACATATAATTTTATTTTTGATTTATACAACTTTTTTATTTGAATTACAACATGTATCAACTAAAAACATATTTGAAATTTCAGTTTTCAAATAATGAAAATAATTATCGCAACATGCATTTTAACAATATCTAAACTTTAATTAACGAATCAAAACATAATATGTAATTAAAAAGATTCAATATTATAACTAATCCATAATCATAAATCCATAATCATTATCTCAACATGCATTTTCGGAGGGCGAACTTATTACAAGTAAAACTTGCTATATAAAAAAATTTAACTAAAAACAAAGTCTACCAACCGAAATAGAAAACAATGTTTATAAAGAATATAAAATAATATCAATCTTTCCTTGAAAGTGTTATCATAAAACAAAATGTTTATATCGTATTCAACAAGACTACTCAAAGAAACAGCTTGAGCACCTCCACATTCTGGAGAACATCATTAAACTTTTGATTTTGACGTTTCTTTTTTCAAAAATATAAAAAAAAAAAATGGAAACATGTGTAAGTGGGTTGGGTCGGTTAACCAGTGATTTAAGACTTTAAACCATGAGTAAATCAAACCACCGTGGTTTTGTTTAAAATAAAACAAAACCAAACCAATAACTATATTAAATCGACCCAAACCGGTTTGGTTTGGTCGATTTTTCGATTTTTTTGCCTACCCTTATATGTGGCAATAGCTGAAGCTATAAAAGAGTGTCTGGTTAATGGGAATTTTAGGATAATTGAATTTTTTACATAAGACACCTACCATTTTCACTGATAGCCAAAGTGCTTTACTTTTATGCAAAAATCCTGTTTATTATGAAAGGTCGATGCATATTGAGGTGAAGTAACATTTCATAGGTCAGAAAATTGCATGTGGTGATATTATACTTGAAAAAATTCATACTGATGTGAATCCATCTGATATGGGAACTAAAATTCTACCTTTGAATAAATTTAGAATTTGTTTATCTTTACTACATATTGATACTTGTTAATCTTTTACAAATACTCGGGCGATGGTGTTGGACCCTTCCACATAATCAGTGCACCATTTTTAGCATACTGTAGGAAGTTTACATTTTTGGAACCAAGGTGAATATTGAAAGATAAAAAAACGTGTTTCCAAAAAGACAACTCTTTAAGTTGTGTCCGCGTGGCCTCTTCCAATTGGCTGGTTTGCATTCACATGGACTGTGCTTTCTCTCTTTACTTTGGACCGTTGATCAGATCCAATGGCTATGATTTGTTGAGCCTTATATTACGCACTGGAGTGACTCTTGGCATGCTGAATTGATTAATTCTGTTGGTTCTCTGGCGTAGAGGGAAGAGAAAGGGTTTTTAGATTTCTGCCACTCTCTTGCGTGATTCCTGGTTTCTTCCTTCCATTGATTGAGTGGGTAATTTGGTGGTTCTTTTGCATATGGTAACAGTGGCTTGAGTCTGGTTTATTGGCTGTTTAGATTAGTCTCTGTTCGAGTGATTTATGCGATAGTTCTTGAGGTTTTCTGTATTTGTTGATGTTCTAAGACATCTCTTTCGATCAATGACTAGAACTTGATTAATGGTCTGATTTTGGTTCCATTTGTAAACATACTCCTCTGGAAGGCTTTTCTTGGTGCACTAGTAGATTGGGCTGGTAGCTGATCCCCCCAGATTAGGCATTGCCGAACTGGGTGAACAATTCCTGTGTTATTTTCGTTATTTTTCGTTTCTGCAGTTTCATTTCTTGAATGTGTTTATTCCGTTTGTGCATTCTTTGGGTGATTCGAACCCAACAGTACTTAATGTTACTTTCTTATTTATTTATTTGTTTTGGTTCTTTTGGGTAGATATTTTGATTATGGGTGAGAAGGAAAATAATTTTTGATTTAAATATTGTTGTATCTTTGGTAAGAATTTGTGGTTCAAAAATAGTGTTGAAAAATAGAGTTTTAAAAAATCTGTGTCAAAGATTTCCATCAACAAATATGAAAAATTAATCATCATACATAAAAACACAGATAATACACTATTCTATCATTTACGTCCCAAGGAAATTTAAAGTTAGAAAGATATCGAAAACTTTCAACGAATTTGTTAACTAGCTATAGTTTTTGTGCATCATGGAAAGCTAAATTGCGTGTAGCGACATAAATCAATGATTGAATGTCTATCTCTTCTTAACTACTCTAAATTAGCCTTCTGTATATGTTGATGAGTGGCATAAAAATGAATTGGGAGTACCTACCTTGTGCTCCGATGATGCCCAGTCGCTATAACGAACAATACTGGAAAAATTCATTAAATTTTAGTCACTATAAGGAGTTAATATAGAAAGATTGAATAAGTGTAAAGAAAAACCAATGGAAGTACTCACCTTGTGATCTGAGGATGCCACACGTCCTATTGCAATAATACAAGCTTTCTAATCTGGTTGAAATATGTATAATAAGTGAGTGTAGAGAGAGAAGCCTTATGTTTAGTTGATAATGATAACGAAGTGGACGAAACCCAGTTTTATACTGTTAAAACGTGGTAATAAAATTATTGGATTCCTTTGGGGTACCAAATTAATTAGCTCTAAAATGTTCCTTTGGTGCCCACTAATTATTGTCACTTTTCGTAGTTTTCTTCATGCACTTTATTCTTTTCTCCCCGTTAACACTACAAGATCAAAAGCTAAGGAGTAAAGTTGCATCTGATTTGACAGAAAGCAAACAAATAATGTAAACTAGAAACTTTAAAATATTCTTTAAGATTTCAACAGATATGAATTGCCAGCACAATAATTCACCATCATGAAACCAAGTCTGTATTATTGAAGCTGTTTGTTTCTTTTCTCTTATTCTGGCATCCAAGAAAAAGGAATTATCAATTGTTGGAATATGTTACAATGTAGACTCTGTTTGACCATAGAGGTGTCAATTCGGGTGGTCCGGGCCGGGTCGGCCCGTCAACATGTGAGCCCGGTAACGGTCCGCGTAAAAAAAAAGCCCGCCCGCTGCGGGTTCCGGGCCAGTTACGGGTCGACTCACAATTTTGGACTACAACCCAGGCCCGCCCGCTGACCCATCCGGGTCGAGCCCATGCGGGTCACGGGTCGCGATTCGTTCCGGTTTGGCCCGTATGATTGTATAAATAAAATTATAAAAATATAGAATTTTTCCGATTTGGCCCATATGGAGAGCAACTATCATTGAAAATAGGATTTTGAGAAGAAGAATTGCGAGAATTCATAATATAGTAGGATTAAAAAATTTAGTAGTGACTAGTGAGAATCGAGAAGAAAGAAATATAATCAAAATGATGATGATATTTGCAATTGAATAATTGTAATTGTAGTAAGGTAGTAACAAGCATGAACTATGAAGTATAAATATATAATAACGAATGAGAGGGTATTGTAAAAATAAATGTAAGAATAAATTGAAATTTATCGATGAAGTGGATGATATTACCGTTAGAAAATTTATATTACCATTAGTTAAAATTAAAAAAAAAAAAATTGATCATGCAGCAGGCTACGCCTTTTTTTGAATTTTTTTTATTTTTATTTTTTCAAATTTTTTTGTTTGGCTCTCTCCCCTCTTTTTTTTTTTAATTTTTGTTTTATTTTTTTTTTTTCAATTTTTTTTTTACGGGTCGTGGGTTAACCGCGGCCCGTGGGGGTGCAACCCGCGAAACCCGCAGGTTACACCTCTTTGGCCCGTGAACCGCCCGCACGGGTCACGGGTCGGCCTGCGGTCCCGGTTTTCACAGGCCGGTTTTCACGGGTCATGGCCGGCCCGTCCGTCTTGACACCTCTATTTGACCAGAACGATGGGGAACTGCTTATTGTGTTGACCATTGACTATTGAAATTGATTTGAGGCAAATTGCGCTTCCAATATTCATTTTGCAAAATTGGTTAAAAAGTGTGCTTGCAATTCACCTTTTTGTTAGTGGGCTAATTGCATGGGACGTTGCCAAGTGTTACCTCATGTACCATTGGACTCATTGACCTTCTGGTGGCTTCCATGAGATAGTGACTGATTGTTGGATTGTGGGTTTATTACTTGCACGGTTTGGCTTTTGTTCATTCCCTCTCTACCAAAGGGTGCTTGAAGATGTTGGCATCCCTCGTTTCTCTTCAATCTTTAACTTGGGAGATTGGTGACTAAGGGGACGAACAAATTATGAAGTCAATTGTATAAGAGATGTTGAATCGAATCACATTGTGGAGACAATTTGATGGAAATTTCGGTTATTAAGAGACTTTAACTTCTAAAAGCTTAACCTAATACATCAACATTTAGTAATTTTTATTTAGTTTTAGGGTCATTTGACATGATTTTTGCTTTTGGTTGTGTTTCATGTAGAAGAACTTTTGGAGGAAATTGTTTTAATTTTTCTTTGTAAGCTAATTTTTAGAAAAACTTTATATTTCAAAAATGTTTTTAGAGGAAGTCACATTAAACCAACTTTCTATAAAAAAATTTCTAATTAGAAGAAACATTTTCATAAAATTATTTTTTACGAGTTCAAAAACTGTTTTTCTCAAAATGTTCATTTTGACTTTTCAAAATACATGCCAAACGGGGCCCTTAATAAAGCTTCCTATGCAAGGGAAATTTATTTTTCATCACATGCACGACATATTCTCACTTTCCATAAATGGGTAGCTGCCTTGAATACAAGACCTTCCCTTGCTCTAATACTATATTGTACCATCTCATAGCGAAAGCTAATGAAGAAGAGGCAAATTTATTTATTATAGTTTTATTGTTCGACAGTTGCGTGTCATATATTTATTATTTGTAGAATGTGTGAAAAACGTATAAAACTCAATGTACATTTCGTTTCCAATACAGTGTTGTCAAGACATATTTGGGTCTTATAATCTCAGCCAATCACCAATCTATCATGCTTTAATTGACTTATTGGTAAATTTTAAAGCTGTTAACACACTAAAAGTGCAGCCCAAATTTAATGGCCCAAAAAGCGAAATCCAGTTGGAAATCCAAGATGAAAGTCCAAGTAAAAGGTAAAAAGCCCACAAATAAAGGAACGCCGTCGCCCAAGCTTGCAGAACGCCTAAATGTTGAGCGAATAAAGTACCCTATGAACGCCCAGAGCGAAGGAGTCGTCGCCCAATTGCTAGGTCGCCCAAAATCCTAGCGATGACTAAACCTTGTTGTTATCTAAAGTCACGATTTGAGGGGGTTTGAGCACATCACGATTACATTCCACGATTTGAGAAAGTTAGTGACAAGCGGTTATGAAGAGAACGTGGTGGTAGGAGTTACAAATAGTAGTTATTGGCCAGCCGCCACTATGAAAGAAATGGGTAGTTACAAGGAGAGACCAAGCGGTTAAGAACTGCTCAAGGAATATAAAAGGAAGAGGAAAGCAATGAAGAAGCCCCGACAAAATTCACTCTCAAACAGAGAATATATAATTTACTTTTTCTTAGATTAACTTTAATTAATTCAATCTCCTTGTACTTGTGTGCTTGCGTCCCTTGGAGGTATCTTGTTTGTATCCAAACTGTAATCTTCATATTCGATAAACACCCATTTTTGGGACTTTGTTCCAAGAGGTTTGTTCCTTACACAATTGTCCGATCCTCTTTTAATTGTAAGCGAGTAACCACGCGAAACAATTTGGCACGCTCAGTGGGACAATTAGTGTTCGAAGATGCAAAAGGAAAGCATTATGCCTCATAAAAGTTCTGATAAAGCACCAGCAAGTCACGGAGTAGTCCAGTCTGTGATCGAGCGATATGAGGAGCAGCAACATTCTCCTCAGACGGAAGGACGGACTCCAAGCAGTCACAGCCGCTATGAACCAATGACAGAGTTGAGTTCTCGAACCATGCGTACATTGCTTGGAGAACTCACACAAGATGTCGTCGAACAGGTAAATTTACGAAACGTCCATATTATGGAAAAATTTACCCAGAATGGAAATATTCATTATGATAACATGGCCAAACAACTAAGTACTTTGAATGATCTTATGAACAAGTTAGTAGGCCAAGTATGTCAACCAGCAATACTCATAGGAAGTCATTTCCAAACCAGGCCGATTGTGGGACATACTTCACCACACAATTCCCCTGATTTGAACCCAGGTTCAGGTTTAGAAGCATTTTTCGGTCCTTCTACCTCAAATCAGGGGGTTAATGGAGCGCCAAATTTGAATGGTGATAATGTGACTACCAACCTGGGGGGTAATCCAAACATAAGAGATAATGTCTTGAATGGTGGATATAACTTACCTCGTGTTAATGAGGGAGTAAATACTCAATATAATGAGTACAATGGTCTGAACAATGGCGCCTTCCCTACCAATCAAGGACCAAACGTCAGGTCGCCTCAAGTGAACCAACAAGTAAACCAACCCATAGGAGTACCATATGATCCCAATGTTTTGTTGAGGAATCAAATTACGGAAATAGTACAAGATCAAATGGCTGTTGGAGTACGTCCTGTCATCAGGCCGACTTACACTAAACCATATCCTGATTGGGTAGATCAAGCATATCCATGGCCTAGAGGGTATAAGGTGCCCGAATTCTGGTTGTTCACCGGTTTAGGAGAAGTGTCTACTCTAAAGCATATAGGGCGATTCACGCTATAGAGTGGTGAAGTGACCGATTACCATAAAATGAGACTATTCCCTAGTTCATTAACAGGAGTAGCCTTTTCTTGGTTTATTAACTTGCCAACAAATTCCGTTCAGACATGGCAACAAATAGAGCAGTTGTTCCATGCTCAATTTTATAAAACAGAATCTGAGGTTACATTGGCCATTTTGGAGAACTTACGTCAAATGCCAAATGAATGGGCAGAAAGTTTTCTTCAAAGGTTCAAAACAGTTAGGAGTAAATGTTTTGTGCCCCTGCTTGAGAAGGAATTTGTCAAAATTGCTCAAAACTGCTTAAGTTTTGATTTAAAGAAAAAGTTCTAGGATAGGGAATTCTCTGACCTATTCCAACTTAGTGCGAATGTAATTAGGTACGAACGTTTGATAAGAGAAGAAGAGCAAGTGAAGAATTCTAGTAAAGGGACTTATTACAAAGACCCAAACTTTGGCGTTCATACCATAAGTGATGAATTTTACGATCAAACTGAAATATGTTTGGTTGAACTAACCAAAGGAGATGCATATACTTGTCCCATAATGGCTAAGCCTAGGGAGTTAGCCAGAGAAGAGCCTATAAAAGGAGAAAACAAAAAGGCCAGAATGTTCTCGTTCGATGTAACTAAGGCTGACCTTATATTCGATAAACTGTATAAGGATAAGCAGATAAAGTTGAGTGACAAACATAAATTGCCAAGCCCTGAGCAAATTAAGGGTAGAAAATATTGTAAATGGTATAATGCATGGTCACATATGACTAATTATTGCTTGGTTTTCCGTCATGTTTTACAGGACGCTATTGAGTCATGACGAATCACGTTCGAAGACAAAAAGAAAATAGCAGTGGATGAACATCTTTTCCCACAGCCACTTGAAGTGAATATGGTGACGACCAGCCTTAAAAATAAGTTGCCAATATTCAAGTTGGTTATTAATGATGAGGAAGGCCCTGAGACACATACCAGCGTATTTGAACGTATTAAAGGAAAAGAACCCATGAAGAACGAAGATGTTTTGTGTGCCAGATGTAAAGGAGAAATGAAAGCAAATACCGAGAAACCTGAAATATGGCAGAATCACCATCACCTTGAGTTTGTTCCAAACAAGAGGCAAGGCACGTCGTTCTATAGAGGACCGCCTCTGGAAAGACAGTTCAGGCCAGCAAAGCATGAGAGATCGTTTAGGCCACAGCCTCGCCAACCTAACGTATGGCATTCCTATCAATATAATGCAAGACGTGTTGTACCTTTTAATGAAATGACCAGGACTCAGCAAAGGCGATTTCAACGAAATTATGGACGAATGATGAGGCAGCAACAAGAAATGTCACGTCCTAAAGCGCCAAGAGTACTAGAAATAGTTAATCACAATGCTCTCGAAGATGGTGAAGAGACTGGCACAGGGGAATCAATGGAAGAAATGTCAGAAAGTTCTTCTGGGAGGTCGAAGTTTGAGCGAAGCAAAAGAGACGAAGAAGATACATAACCACCCCTTACTATTCAGTTCGGTACCTTACCTCCCGTCATGGCTAATAATTATCTGTTAGCCAATGAATTCAAGAATAAGGATGAAGAAGGAGGAGATGAGGAAGAAGCATGTGTGTTGGAATGTGAAGGTGGTCAGACGTCTCAAGAAATACAAGACGAAGAGAATGATGGTACGACTGACATTGAAGAAGAAATTGATCTAGAAGAATAGAGGAGAAGGAGAAGAGTATCGTGCAATACTTTGCTGAAACAATTGCATCGGGAAGGGGTTCGTGAAGTAGATTTGTTGGGAGAACCATCTGGGCGTTCTTTCGATTTCTACGTACTATACGGAACACCCAAGAGGAAGAAAAGGGTACCTCGCTCTGAGAAATACGGATCTCCTCCAAGAATACTGCCTCCCCCAACAGGCTGGGTAACTGCTGGAGAAATATTGGAGGACGAAGAAAGTGCCCCACGAACAAATACTCAGCCGGAAGTATTGCATGTTGATTTATCACAAAGGGACAAGTCGATAGGGGATAAACAGGAAGTAGAAATTTATGCAGCAGAAAAAGTCGTCTTCAAAAGGCCCACCATGAAACTGACCAAACATTTAAGACCACTCTATGTGAAGACCTTGGTCAATGGCATACCTGTGGTAAAGGTGCTTATTGATAATGGGGGCAGCCATAAATACTATCCCATTAAGGATGATGAGGAAATTCTCGAAGACAGAGAATGACATGATCCCAACAGAAGTCATTCTCACCAACTTTAATGGAGGAGCAACCTCAGCCAAGGGAATAAAGCCACTAGATATAACTGTGGGAACAACTACTAGGACCACAGTTTTCTTTGTCATTGATGGTCCTGCTAGTTACCATATACTACTAGGACGAGATTGGATCCACGGAAGTCGTATACCGTCATCGCTTCATCAATGCTTGGTTTTCTAGAATAACCAAGGTAAAGCAGAAGTGGTGCAGGCAGATCATAGACCTTTTGTTGCAGAAGCTAACTCGGTAGAAAGGTTCATGTACGAAGGAAATTATGGACCTGTCAGGATAATCCAAGATGGGGAAGAAACTCAAGTTGTCGAACAGAGTGAAGAACCATTTTCAGTAGAAGCACTCGCTGAAATGTTCAATCAAATGAGGCCAAATATAGTGGCCCTAGAAGAGCCAGTGATTGGCAAAAGAACGATCAAAGAACATTGATGAGTTGGCAACCAAAAGAGCATGTGGCCGAAATCCAGGCCTTTAAAGCCAGACTAGTGGCTTTTAATAAAGAATGTCAAGAGAAAATCAAAAAAGAAGCAGCATTAAAAACATTAGGAGACAAATTGGCAGTATTCAAATTGGAACAAAGTATTGACCAAAAGGTCAACAAGGTGGATTGTTTAGAAGAAGAAGTTCCTACAAGGGACATGGACGATGAAGTAATGAGGATCACCAAGCCTGGGAACGCTCAAGCACAAGACCCTTTGGTCAAAGTAAACATTGGCGACGTAGGAGAGGATCGCTCAACATTTATCAGCCAGATGCTTAGTCAAGAGGTTAATACAACATTAATCGCTTTATTAAAAGAATATAAAGATTGTTTTGCTTGGGAGTATAAACATATACCTGGTTTAGAAAAAAATTTAGTGGAACATAGATTGCCAACTAAATTAAATTTTAAGCCCCATAAACAGCCTCCTAGACGTTTTACTCCTAACGTACTATCTGAAATTAAGAAGGAGATTGAGCGATTGTTAAAAACAAGTTTCATCAGGACAGCTGATATGTTGAATGGTTATCTAACATTGTGCCAGTGTTAAAAAAGAATGGTAAATTAAGGGTGTGCATAGATTTTAGAAATCTGAATTTAGCAACACCTAAAGATGAATATCCAATGCCCACGGTAGATTCTTTGGTTGATTCCACTGCCGGACATGTCATGTATTCATTTATGGATGGGTATTCAGGATATAACCAAATATATATAGTTGAAGAAGACATACACAAAACTGCCTTTAGATGCCCAGGGCCTTAGGGTGTTACGAATGGGTAGTTATGTCTTTTGGCCTGAAAAATGTAGGGACAACTTATCAAAGGGCAATGAATCTAATCTTTCATGACATGATAGACAAGTTTGTTGAAGTGTATGCGGATGATATTGTGGTCAAATCTGTTAAAGAGGAAGATCATTTCGAACAACTGAAACGCTCATTTGAGCGAATGAGACAATATAAATTGAAATTGAATCCTTTGAAATGTGCATTTGGTGTCAATGTCGGGAATTTCCTTGGTTTTCTAGTACACCAAAGGGGAATCGAACTCGATAAGAATAAAGCAAAGGCCATTTTAGAGGCCAAACCGTCTAGTAACAAAAAAGAATTGCAACGATTTCTAGGCTAAGCAAATTTCTTAAGGCGTTTCATCTCTAATTGTGAAGGGCGAACAAAAACTTTTTCGCCTCTCCTAAAGTTGAAAAACTAGGACGAACTTGTCTGGGAGGAAGAACATCAAAAGGCTTTTGATAGCTTAAAGACATATTTATCAAATCCGCCAGTTTTGGTGTCACCTATCCAAGGACAGCCAATGAAGGTGTATATATCGGCTGAGCAAGAATCGATAGCTGAAATGGTCGCGCAAGAAGACCAATTTGGTGAAGAAAGGGCAATATATTATTTAAGTAGACGTTTGACAAAATGCGAATGTAATTATTTTGCCATCGAGAGACTATGTCTCGCTTTATATTTCACATGTACTAAGTTAATGACTTATTTACGGCCTGTAACAGTTTATCTAGTTTCTAAAGTGAATCTAATGAAGTACATGTTTTCTCGCCCTGTTTTACACCAAAGGATAGGCCTTTGGACTTTGACATTATCCGAATTTGAAATACAATATGTACCACAGAAGGCAGTGAAAAATCAAGCATTGGCTAATTTCTTGGCCGATCACCCGTGCCTTGATATGCCTAAAGAAATTAAATTGGAAATAGACTCGTTCGAGTTGAAACCATGGATCTTACATTTCGACGGATCAAAAACTTCCAAAGGTACAGGGGTAGGAACAGCCTTAATAAATCCTCTAGGAGTTTGTTATAAATTCGTCTTCACATTAGATAGAATGTGCACCAATAACCAGGCCGAATACGAAGCATTAATTGTCGGCCTAGAGTAACTGATTAAAATGGAAGTAAAAAATATAATTGTTAGGGGCGATTCCCAGTTGGTGATCTACCAACTTACTGGCGACTTAAAATTTCAAAGTGATTCCGTCATGAGTCAGTATGAAATCGCCCAAGAATTGTTAGAAGAGTTCGACCAAGTGGAACTTCAATATGTCAATAGAATGTACAACGACATAGAAAACGAACTAGCTCAAACGACCCAGGCTACTTAAAAATTTTAGATATGGAATCCACTTGTGAATATGGACCAATACTGCCCGTTGTACAAAGGAGGGCAAATAGGATAGGAATTCACTGCATACAAGAAGGAGACGCAATGGATTGGAGGGTAGAGATAAAAGAATTCTTGAAAGAACCAGGTAAAAAGAACAATAGAAAGATAAGGCTACGATCGTTGAATTACACATTGATCGAGGGCGAATTGCTTAAGAAACGCCCAAATCGAGTGTTGTTGAAATGTGTAAACTTACAAGAAGTTAAGATAATTATGGCTGAAATACATGAAGGAATTTGTGGAGCCCACCAAGCTGGCCAAATGATGAGGTGGTTAATTATTAGGAAATGATATTTTTGGCCTAAGATGGGAGAAATGTGTGTCCAATATGCAAAAGGTTATTTCGCATGTCAAAAACATGGACCAATCCAAAGAGCGCCAGCTAGAGAAATGACACCTATCATTAAGTCATGGCCGTTTAGAGGTTGGGCGATAGATTTAATAGGGAAGATTTATCCACCATCGTCCAAACAACATATATTCATTATAGTGACGACATATTTCTTCACCAAATGGGTAGAGGCAATATCTCTAAAAGAGATATCTCAGAAGAGTGTTATAGAGTTCATTCGCGATCATATCATTTATAGGTTTGGGATCCCACAAACTCTGATGGTGGATCATGGGACTTCCTTGAATGGGGATCAAGTGAAGGAATTTTTGAGCGAATTTGGGGTCAAGTTGGTAAATTCCACGCCTTATTACGCTCAATCCAATGGTCAGGCTGAATCCTCTAACAAGATTCTGAAGAACATCGTAAGAAAGATGATAAGGGAAAACGCCAGAGATTGGCACGAATGTTTAAATAAAGCCTTGTGGGCCTATAGAATGTCGCCACGCACAAGCACTAAAGTTACTCTTTTCCAGCTAACGTACGGACAAGACGCAGTGCTGCCCATGGAAATCAATGTGCAGTCAATGAGGATATGTTTACAAAACAACCTGGGCAACAATGAACGCGCAGAGTTACTCGTCCAAAACTTACTGGAATTGGACGAATTAAGGTTGGTCCTGGATAGATTGCAAGTCCAGAAACAAAAAATGGCTAAATTTTACAATAAAAAGGTCGTAGCCAAGTCCTTCAGTTCGGGCGATTTGGTTTGGAAAACAATACTCCCTTTGGATAGCAAAGACCCAAAGTACGGTAAATGGTCACCAAATTGGGAAGGATCATACAAAGTGAGAAGTGTGTTGCCTAATGGAGCCTACCATTTAGAAAATTTAGATGGTACTAATCATGTGAGGTTCATCAATGGCAAATATTTGAAGAAATATGTTCCTTCCTTATGGGAAAACGAACAAATAAAGACTTAATCATGTAAGTTCTATTGAGCGATGATAGCCAAATAAAATAAAGAACGAAATACGTTCAAACAGAACTTTTATTAAGTAAATGTTGGTTACATCCATAGAATACAAAAGTGCAGAGTTTCCTATGAGCAAAAGTATAAAACTTCCTACGAGTTACAATTAGGAATAAACAATTATGGTCTTTTGGCAGCAACAGTGAAAATTGTGGATTGGGACCAGCCGCCTTCCTAAATGTATCGCTGCAAATGGCTAGCAAAAAGGCTGAGAAACATTCTCAACAAGCAAAGTGGCCCGGATGTATTCCCTTCCATCATTGATGGATGGCAAGAATTTTGCTGTTGGCCAAGAAACATTTCCTTTATCTCCCATACCGACAGGAGCATCAAAATAGACAACAAACAAGATGGATCAACTGACCCATTTCTACAGAAGACGGAACAAGAGGTGAATTATCAAGATGCTAAACGATGGCAGCAAGATAATTCCTAGAGAAATGATTAAGAACGAGGATGAAGATGATAAGTACAAGATGTATATTTATAAAGGCATGGAGATGAAAAGACGGAATGCGAAAGGCCACACACATGTATTAAATGGCCTAAAGTCTTGGGAAAAAGAGATTAGAAGGCCAGGTACATGGACTCGAATACAAGATAACAAAATACCTGGGGGGTTGACGATTAAGGAAAAGAACGTCAATTAGTTCATGAGGAAATAAAAGAATCATTCATTGATAATAAATACTGCTGTTACAGTCAAATTCATTCATGGCATTTAATTACAAAAGAAAATTAAGATGTCAAAACGTCTTGATTACAATTCGCCCCAAGCAGACCTCAGCTGTTCCCTAAGCTTCGTCCAATCCTCATCCTACCTTGAAGAATCGGCATTTATCTCAGCTACAACTTCGTCATCAACCTCCAACTGTTGGTAACGTTCAACCAAAGACTTGGTTCACTCTACTTCTTGGGAAGCATTACGCTCTTTGGCAGCCATTCTAACTTTACAATCATCCATCCTTGCTTGAAGTTCTTTCATCTCTGCAGCCAAGTTCATCATTAAAGAATCTTCAGCCTTAATTTCAGAAGAGACTTCAATCAATTCAGCCTCGGCGTTGTTAATCTCCTGAAGCAGAGATTCATTCTCAGAGGAGACACGAAGACACTGAGTGCTTTTAGCCTTCAACTCGACATTTCTAGCCAGCAAGGAAAGAACTTCAGAGTGAATGACCTTCAGTGTCGCCTTGAAGTTAGAGAAATATTGAGCGATGGAAGCGTAAGTGCTTGTGCTAACTTCGTGCTCAAAAGATCAAATTTCTCCTTCTATTTGGCAGCACTGGCCATATGAACATCCATGTCCATGAAGGCAACATACTCAAGCATCGATTATTTGAGGATCTCCATGTTTGCTTCTGAGGAGTCAGAAGGATGGCAGGAAGAAGGACATGACGTTTTCATTTGTTCCCAAGAAGAAATCAAGTCTTGGATAGAACGTACAACGGCATTAATGCACTGAAAGAAAATGTCGGTGTTAAAACTGTCACTACTAAGAGTAAGGCAAAGAACGAAAGAGGAATATGAGCTACCTCATCAGCGACCTTCGTATGTTCAGGATCATCATCAATCGGCCCCACCATCCGCGAAGACTTCCCTTTCTCTGAGTAAGTCGACCTTACCACAACGGGCATGTCCATGGAAACGCCTGATGCACCCAGGGAACAGTAAGTCAACGACTACTAAATCAATAAATAGAGTAAAAGTGTCAAAAGATGCTCTACCTGCTGGTTCAGTACTTGGGGAATGGATGCCCTGGGAAGTCTGCAGTGTCTCAGTAGGATGGGATGAAGACTCTGGAACTGAAGGTTTCTCTTTTAAAATACCTTCCTCAGATGATCCGGTTGAATCGGTTACAACAGAGGGAGCTGGAGCAGGAGATGCTGAGGTTAAAGCCTTTGAAGGAGAAGCCAAACTCCTCTGAAAATTCAAGAGAAACGTTAATACATGAAAGACAGCATTTCATGGAATAAACGAATCCAGTTACCTTTTTCTTGTAGATAAGAGGCACATCATCATCATCATCGCCCTCAGCATAGTCTTGCAAAACTGGGGAAGCGGTAGCTGATCGTTTACGGCTGGAGGTACCTTTGGTTGCAGCCGCCTGGGTAGGTGAAGAAGCAGGGGAAAAGCTTGAACGCTTTGCACGAATTGAAGACGACGGAGAGGGACTCCTAATAGACAAATGGGTGACAAGAGTGAGAGAAGTGGAAGAGGTCTCTGACCGATCCAATAGGTGAAAGGCATGATCGGCATCAACAGCGAATAGCCTACGTTTCACAGATGGCCAGAGTTGATCAAAAAGTGGATGTGTAACGATCGTAGAATTGAAAGGAGCAAAAGAGAAGCGTGGGCTAAAAGTTTATTACAAGCATCGATTCTTTCAGCCCCGGTTTTATTTATAAGATGGAAACTCTCCGTCAAGTTCTTAGAATAGCAGGGAGGAACAGGCCATGATTGGCCGAATCCAAGCTGACGGGCAAAGAATTGGGGGCATATATTTCAACTCCAGCTTTGGCGTTCGTCCCGGTCAAAATATCATGGAACAATTCCCTTCCAAGTAGGAATTGAACCCAGACGGGCAAAGACGAATCTACTTCATCCATGGTGGAAGAAGGATGAAGAAAAATGAGAATCTGATGAGCAGAAAAAGGAAAGAATGAAGGGATTGAATTCAAGGTATAAAAGAAAGTGAAAACATCCCTGGCAGACATATTTACAGGACTCAATTGATGAATGAATAACCCATAGCAGGCGACCGACCTAGGAGGAGAGGGCACATCACCAAGTTGTGGAAAATACGCCCTCAACCATAATTGGGCTAACCAAAGAGGCCCACTGCCTGTAGGGGAGGCACTACTCTTCAGTTGGAATTGGAGGGAAGTCATGTCTCTATAGAAGGCAGCCAAAAAGAATGACCATAAATTCAAGGATCGGCCACGTGCCAGTTCGTGTGATATAGGCAGATAGCTCGTAGAAAGTTTTAGGCTGGGGACACAAAGGACATATTTACAAAGCCAGACCTGGAGGAAAGCTACACGTTCAGCATGGCTGGGTTTAGAAGCGGAGGTAGCGTAAGGATATTGCAAGCTCGAATAAGATTCAGTGATCTTCTTGTCGAACTTTGGGGCAGTACCAGTGACTAAGAGGCAAGGGGATATAGTGTCGCCCAAAGGGGGAAGGTTTACTAAAGCCCCTACATCCCTCAGAGTAACAGACATTGGACCAAGGGGGAAAACAAAAGTATTATACTTAGAAGACCAAAAACTCAGCGCGATGGGGAAAATCTTTGAATCATAAATTGGGGGGTTGAGCATAATTTCTAATAAGTCCGAAATTCTTGCACGATCAAAAAGGGCTTTAGTGGGGGCCATGTTTCATTAAACGTGCATGCCAAAACGGAAAGTAGAATCAGCTTTAGGCCAAGTACGAATACCTCGTTCTTGGATTGATTTCAATGGCAACGAGTTCAGGAAGGGAAGGTCCTCAGTGCAGGGGAAAAATTGACCGATCGCCGTTTTTCCCACCGATTCGGCATCTTTAAATGATGGACCTAGATAGAACTCATTCAAATCTGGATTGGTTTGAGAAAGATAGGATGGATTTACGTATGGTCTAGTGATGAGGTTTTGGAAGTCCTCAAAACTGAAGAGAGCATCACGTTGAGATTGTGAAGTGGCCATTGGAATAGAAAAACAAGTTCGCTGGAGTTTGCCTGAGAAGCGTAGCAAGGAAGCATGAAGATGAACAGTAAATATAGCGAGGACGAAGCACGAAATGCTGAAACGTGGGTTAATGGTACTATGGCTTGTCCTTCGAATTTATAAGGGTTTGTAAAGTTACACCTTTTCAAGTGTAGAAGAAAGTGATGATTGAAATTTTTGGGAATTTCAAATGTTGCTGGACAATACGAAGTGAATATGGCAAAAATTAATTATTGAATATTAATTCTGCTATATTGGGGGGTAATTGTTGACACACTAAAAGTTCAGCCCAAATTAAATGGCCCAAAGAGCGAAGCCCAGTTGGGAATCCAAGATGAAAGCCCAAGCAAAGGGTAAAAAGCCCACAAATAAAGGAACGCCTCGCCCAAGCTTCTAGAACGCCCAGATGTTGAGCGAATAAAGTACCCTATGGACGCCCAGAGCGAAGGAGTCGTCGCCCAAATTGCTAGGTCGTCCAGAATCCTAGCGATGACTAAACCCTGTTGTTATCTAAAGTCACGATTTGAAGCGGTTTGAGCACATCACGATTACATCCCACGATTTGAGAAAGTTAGTGACAAGCGGTTATGAAGAGAACGTGGTGGTAGGAGTTACAAATAGTAGTTATTGGCCAGCCAGCCACTATAAAAGAAATGGGTAGTTACAAGCAGAGTCCAAGCGGTTAAGAACTGCCTAAGGAATATAAAAGGAAGAGGAAAGCAATGAAGAAGCCCCGACAAAATTCACTCTCAAACAGAGAATATGTAATTTACTTTTTCTTAGATTAACTTTAATTAATTCAATCTCCTTGTACTTGTGTGCTTGCGCCCCTTGGAGGCATCTTGTTTGTATCCAAACTTTAATCTTCATATTCGATAAACACCCATTTTTGGGACTTTATTCCAAGAGGTTTGTTCCTTACACAATCGTCTGATCCTCTTTTAATTGTTAACGAGTAACCACACGAAACAAAGGCTTTATATCATATCAAGCCAGTAATTGCAGATCTCCAGTTTATTTTGACAGGCATCTTTGGTAAAAAAGTATAACAAACATTTGCCAAAACTGAGGAATAATACACGGAAGTCGATACGAGGAAAGACTTGCTCCTCCTTGAACCTTAATGTGTCGCAGCTATGCCAAGTTGTCCTCCAGCATCCAGAGAAGGGTGATGACCATGATGACTCTATGGATATCCCCAAAAAAGTGGAGCGCTGCAACATTGTGGTTAGCATTGCCTCCCGATGAAGAGTAGTAAAACGGACAACCATCACCTATGACCATAGCATTCATAGTCGAGTTTGATTTTCTACTTATAGTCTTTTATACGACGAATAGATCTTTTTTAAAATGAAAATGCGTGGAATATAGTAAAAAAATGATCAATTATAACGTTGTGTTCATAGTCGAGATCAATTTGTTAGTATGGTCTTTAGCACGAGGAAAAGATATTCTAGAAACATAAAATGTCGTCCGTGATGTTTTCTCCTTTTTGTTGGACAATATTATTGTTAGCAATGTATACAAATTTGGCCTATTAGTCAAATTTTAACTTGCTTCAAACATTTTCGCGTGAGCTGACATACATGATTGACAAGTTGTACTAGTGGTGTGAAATTGTCTCCCAGGACGGGAGAAGCACAGTTCAAACCCTGTGTTAGATCCAAATTTGTAATTAGCAAAATTAACAATTTTCAAATTTGTAATTAATAATTTCCTTAGTTAAAATCATGTCCTGGTTGAATTGAATTAAAAGTTTATCAAGTTGTAATAAAAGTCAAGATAAAAGTTATTGAATCCCTAAGTAAAGTCAAAAGAGTTGAGATTTACAGCATAGATCTTGAAGGAGTCCAAGATATCCAAGAAGATTACATAAGATCGTTGAAATGAAATTAGAAGTCAAAAAAATGTAAAAGTGTTGCACAAATTATGCTCC
Source organism: Fraxinus americana (assembly GCA_035079005.1). NCBI lineage: Eukaryota > Viridiplantae > Streptophyta > Magnoliopsida > Lamiales > Oleaceae > Fraxinus > Fraxinus americana. The sequence continues at coordinate 198,654 of JAVHZT010000107.1, read as the reverse complement.
AAATTCTCAGCCACAACCTGTAATGCATTTTTTATATAGAAAATATTCGAATTTGGACAAAGTTATTTCTAGGAGAGTTGTAACCCTTTGAGATAGTTTTCAATCGCACTTTGAATCACCTCCATCAAACATCGGGAGAGAAAGTTATTATGAAAATACTGGACTCACCTGGAGCTGGTTTGGCGCTCAAGCGGTTGATTCTCAAGCTGATTTTGAGTTCCATTTCAACCCAAATACTATCCATTATAAGTATACACCTGATGTGACGTCCAAAATGATGGTTGAACAATATTTTGATTATAGAGATCATTCTTTGAAGATCCAAGCATCCTTCTATTGATTGTTGATTCAACCATAAATATTATTTGTTCATTATTCAATCCATATATTGGTCCAAATAGTAGAATCTTGTTGTAAGTCAAGAGTTTGTTCTTTGAAAGTCAAAAACATATTCCAATATCTCTTGCATAAGCCTACAAGATCAAACATAAGATCTTTTGATAAACACCAAACCATTTAATCCAACATAGATAAACGATACTAGAGATCGGGAGCTGATGCAGAAACATGCAGTCCAGTGGGGCTAAGGTAATATACCAAGGGTGAGGATTTGGTGTGAGGAGCACGGAATCCAAGAAGGTCAAAGTGATATATCAGGAGTTGGAAAAAGTGTGAGGAGCACACAGTCCAGTAAGATCAAGGCTGACTACAGGTTAATTATGTCAAAGAGGACTAAGGATTAGTCAAGTTTGGACCATACTGTAAGATGTTTCATTTATAGTAGATTATTGACTAGTAATGTGCCCGGAGCTTTTGATCATTTGTGAAGGGTTTTCTCCGTGATCAAATTAGTGTTATTTAATTTACAGAATTTACAAATTATGGTATTCAAATTTAGGATAAATTGACTTGGTTGACATAATCATCTAGAAAAAATTAAAAAGTGACTTGTTGCTTTTAATTATAAAATTTCGCACGTTGAGTCTAAATATTCAATAAATTTAAACTTTCAACCTGCATGACACACAGGTCTGTAACTACACGATAAAAAGAAAAAAGGTAAAAGCCCAACATGGCTTGACAAGGGCCACCTCACAATTGATCAACACAACTCAATTTACACCATCGTACAGCTGTAGTGCTTGATAGATTTTAACAAGCTGAAAGAGAGGAGACTTACGAAATGCTTGCTCATGTCGTGTCGAGTCCTGTACAGTCTATCAAACCGAATAATACCTGTTAAAAGCCAAAGTACCTAAGTGGTAACATTAAACTTCGCACCGTTTATTAAAGTAACTTGTTTAAAAACTAAATGATGACATGTGGATAACAATACAAATAAATATGAAATTACAGTCTTACCCAAACCTAACACGGCCTTTGATTTATCCCTTCTAACTATTATGAATAATGGCCTGTGAATAATACCTTAATCAAATAATATGACGCTTACCCCTCTTCTCTACATGGGGGCCTATTAAGATAGGCCAAAGAATGATATAAAATAAAAAAGAACTAGGTGACAAAAAGGTAAAACAAATGGTGAAATTCTATTTAAAATCGACTCTAAACAATTCGAAGTGAATTCATAAGCAACAAATGTTACAGCACCAGCAGGTGCTGCTTCGACAATTGAGGGGACAATGCCTTTATAAAGTCCAGCCAAACCTTCAGCGAGCAGATTTTGTCGGAGGGCGTCCTACGTATTTTTGCATGCGTGATACTCCACTCAAGCTCCATATCTTGGATCCTTTTGTAGACCTTCAATCTGCAGAATGAACTACTTGATAAGCTACATGCCAGTGTAGATTTCTCTTTAATAACAGATAACTGAGACCCCAAAAGTTAATGAAGTTCAATCATATAGTTCAAGTGGTAAAGATTATTTTAAATGATTCAATGGGAAAAAAGGAACTCATTAAGCCACATTCGACATAGATGAAGTTAAATTAAGATATATCCTCGATCCTCTCCTAGAAATATAACCTGAGAATTGTATCATACACAATAGGAATTGTAATCTTGATTGTTTTCCTTTGCCCCATCAGTACAAGTTTAAGATCATGGTAATTTACAGAGGGCAGAGATTGCAACGGAGATTACTATTTACTTTCTTCTCATTCCCTCCTCTCTTTATTTATAAAGGACAGAGATTGAAAATAGGCTCCAAGAGACTATATAATCACTTTTATATTGTGTGGGGAAACAAGGATACTGGATCTGACTCATTTCAAGTCATTACTAAATTCCTTTCCTTTCTAACACTGTCACAGATGATGAAAAATTAAGAAATAGTAAAAACAAGTGGCTGCAGTTAAAACAAAGCAAATATAATAGGCATCTTAAGCTATATGATATGAAATTAAAAACTAACTCCGAAAAAATAAGAAACTATGCTTCAACAAAATGAAATTCATTCGATCCTTATCTTAGGAAAAATAAGAAATTATGGTTGACCTCGGGCAAATCAATGGCCAAAACAAAATAAAGTTCAAGAATGCACTCAACGGTAAAAAAATCCAATCTTTTCAACTAGCTTCAGACCAATTACGAGTTAAAACACATCAATATCTGAAATCAAGAAATTAAACTTCATACACTTGAAAAAAATCCAAATTCGAAAAAATTGTAATCCAAAACACAAATAAATATACGCATAGAAGCAAAAGGATTTTACCTAGGGCTCACTGGAACCTTCTTCGAGTAGGGGGGCTGTAGTTGGGGTGAAATGGATGAATTTGAACAGACCCCATCTACAAAAATTACAATGCAGAGAACTTGCAGTAAGGAGAATACTTTTAAATCCATTGGTTCCTAGATAGAAACCAGAAGAAAAATAATTATCTACATACATGCTCAACTCGACCAATTAACCATTTCATCGGACCCCAAATGCAAAAGCCCAAAAGAAGATATATAAAATGAACATAATATTTCAAAACAAATCCGAGATTTTATAGTCTGTGATTCTAACCGGATGTACGGGTCGCACCCAGCGTCCACCGAGCCAATCCCTGTGAACTCGGAGGGCCATAATCATAAAAGGGGAATCTGGCCAATTAGCCTAGTTGAACAATGTATTTGATGAAATGACCTTTGACCAATAATTAAAAAAAATAAAAATAAAAATAAAGCAAAATATTTTAGTTGGCAAAATGACAAAATTCTCCTTCACTATCAACTCAAAAACCCTCAATTTTTCTCATTTTATCCCGTCATTTCTCCTCCATCTTCCCCTTTTTATCTTCTTCAATTTTAGGTTCTCAAAATCACAATCGCCCATTTTATTCTGTATGGCCATCGTTCTTGCTACCCAAAAATCATGATCTTTATTATATTCTTATCTTATTTTGGACATCTTTTAAGCATTTGAACAAAAGTTTGATTAGCATATCATCTACAATAAAAAACACTTTACATTTGAAGAAAGAAGAAAGACAATTTTAGAAATTTTATGTAGTTTGTACTTTTATTATTGAATATAGTATTAAATAGTATTTAGTTGGTGTTGTTTTTGTATTTAGTGTGTTTTTTGTGTTGTCTGCAACCATTGGATGATAATGATACTCCAATTGCTATCTGAAATGTAGAACACCACTTCGGTCATTATCCACAACGTAAAACGGCACTGCAATCGTTATCTACCGTGGTTTGATTTTTTCAATAACTGACTTCTAATAATGAACTCACTAACATATTTAACACAAAAAGATTGACTGTTACAAAAAACGATTGAAATGACATAACTTTTATATTATTGAGATGGTGAAAGCACAAACCGTCATAATCATGTGGCGACGATTAAGTTAATAACATATCTCTTAACTTATATACGTGTGTTATGTGCATATTACAACATAAATAGGTTCCACTTATTATTTCTTAGGGTACGAATGAGTCTTGGTTGCTTATACTAGTGTCTATACACGTAACATCACAAGTATCATTTTCATGATCAGTAACGACACTTGTGTCGTACCGAAATTTTCACCTATATTTTGTTTTTTTTTTTAACAAAACAACCTCCTATAATGGATTCTCTAACTATATAATATAGAAAGTTTGACAATGTCATAAATAACGTAAATGAGTTCCACTTATTAGTTCTCAGGGCACCGAAAAAAACACAACGGCTATACTCGTGTTTATAAACATAATGGTACAAGGGTCGTTTTCATCTCAGTAACGACACTTGCGCCGTTCTGTTAATTTTTCCTACATTTGATTTTTTTTTAATGCAAAGACATCCACTAATGGACCTCCTAACGTATGTAAAATATAAAGGTTGACCATGTAACAAAAAATATAGAAATGACATATTATATGTAATCCAACAACGGACCCCTAACATATTTTGTGCCCTCAATGTTGTTGTAATTATATGAAATGACAAATTTGATGCCCTTAATTTAAATGTTCTTATGCATTTCTGTTAGAACAGTATAACTTTGATCCGTAGATTTAGTTAAATGTTGCTGTAGTTAAGGTTTTGATGCCCTTAATTTAAAGATTTACGAGAACGACACAAGTGACGGTAGAAATAACACAAACATGTTCATGAGAACGGCACAAGTGTCGTTACTGTGAAGAAAACGACACTTGTGCCGATAGTGGGATAAGAAATAGAATGGTATGACTATCGTTATATTTATAAATGAAAGTCCATGAGAAAGACACTTGTATCGTTACTGAGTTATGAAAAGAACAACAAATTGCCACGATAGTGTAGAAAACGACACTTGTACTGTTACTGATATGAGAAGGTCTACTAGAACGGTAGAACTGTCGTTATGTTTGTTAATAAAAGTCCATGAGAACTGCACTTGTGCCGTTCAGCCATTGTACCAGTTTATTGCCATCAGTAGGCATTTTAGTATCAAATTTTCGAGCAGCGTGTTGGCTTTTTTGCTTTGTTGTTTCAAGATTGTCTTTTCCTTTCTTTTTTTTTTTTTTTTTGCATGAAACTGTTGCACATATTTACATGTTAATTTCAAAAGTTGTGAGAGCATTCCAAGAAAACGCACAAGTGCTGTTATAAGACTAATAAACTTTCAATGAGAACGATACAAGTATTGTTACTGTACTCATAAACGTCCATGAGAATAGCATAAGTGCCGTTATAGGATTTTAAGCTTCCACGAAAATAGAATAAGTGTCGTTATTAAGATGAAAACGTTCATGAAGAACGACACAAGTGTCGTTACTGACTTATAAGCGTCCATTTTAATTTATATCATTTCAATTTTTCTTTATCACATTCAGTTGCTTGAGGTTGTTGTGTTGAAAAAACAAAGCCAAAATATAGGTAAAAATAACAGAACGATGCCATGTCATTACTGAGATGAAAACGGTGTTTTTGCCATCTTGTATGTAAATACGATTATAAACAGTATGTCTTATCAATATTTATTTCTTACGTACGTTAGGTGGTCTAATGCTTGAGGACATTGCGTTGGAACGACATAAGTAACGTTATAACGATACACAAATTTGTTCATCAGAACGGCAAAAGTGTCGTTAGTTGACACATAATCAACATTTTCAGCCTTCTTAAGTTAGGGGATCCATGCTTGAGGCCGTTCCGCTGGAAAAGTATCAAAATATTGGAGAAATCAACAGAATGACACAAGTGCCGTCTAACAACCCTTGTGTTGTTATGTCTGTAAACATGAGAATAAGCAGCCACGATAATCGATAAGATGAACTCATTTAAGTTGCATGATGGACGTGCCATTTATCACATTTAAGAGATATGCTCATTACTAATACTTTCAAACGAATTTAGATCAATACTTGTGACTTCACCATTTGATACCATATATTCTATATTAATTCTACTGTTGGTTGTCACATAATCAACATTTTCGGCATTCTTAAGTTGGGGGTCCAATACTTGAGGTCGTTCCGCTGGAAAAGTATCAAAATATTGGAGAAATCAACGTAACGGTACAAGTGTTGTTACTGTATATAAAACGACACTTATGCCGTTCTGCCTCTAGATACTATTACAAAGTGCCATGACCCATCCAAGTCACGATAATCGATAAGATGAACTCATTTAAGTTGCATGATGGACATGTCGCTTATAACATTCGGGAGATATGCTCATTACTTAATGACATGAAAAAAGAAAACGACACAACTGCCGATACTGTTCTGAAAACGACCCGTCCGATCCACGATAATCGATTAGAAGAACTCATTTAAGTTGTAGGATGGACATGCCGCTTACAACATATGGGAGACATGCTCAACACTTAATCGACATGAAAAAGAAAACGATACAGCTGCCGTTATTGTTCTGAAAAAGGCACAAGTGTCGTTATAGTACCAGTGACATTTTAGTATAATAAAAAAACATCATAACTGTCATTCTGGATTCATCGAGTCTATGACAATAACACATCCCTCATTCCAAACATTATAAATTGTTTATTTTTCAAAATGACAAAAGTAGTACACCGTAACATAACACCACCATCTTTTTTTAATATTACAAAAGCGGTACATCGTAACACTACAAAAGCCTCATATGTGTCGTCTTGTCTTCATCGTTCATGTCTCTCGTTGAGCGGTACACAATCTGTACAAGTGATACGGTTATGCCCAGTTTTCAAACACCTACTATACTTACGAGACTTGCACATCTCTTAGGCTGATTGTTTCTTTTTTTTTTGGACGTCCACTTCCTCTTTATGTCAACGGTTGTATCACCTTGCTAGTTGGAAAATAAAGAATATCCATATTTTCTTCAGCATTTCCTATGTAACTCCATGTCCATTTGCCTTCTTCAGTCTTTTTTAACTCAACAAAATAGCATACATGTACCCATATCATTTCTACAGAATCCATAGCTGCAAATAAAATAAAAAAGTTAAATAGTTTACTCAAGTATATATCAAAGTAATATGAAAATAGCTATCATATTTAAATTATCAAAGTAAACACATTGTATTATCAAGAACGAATAGACCATAACAGATAATATTTGTATTGTCATTTTACATGGAAGATAACGACTGTAGTGTCGTTCTACACTACGTAAAATGGTTGGAGTGTCGTTCTGTACTACAGTTCATCCAACAGTTGCAGACAGTACAGAAATACACCAACTGTGAAAAAAACAGCTAAAATATTATTTCATACTATATTCAACAATAAAATGACCAATGTACATGAGATTTTCAAAAATACATTTCTTTTTTCTTCAAATGTTATAGATGTTTCAAAGTAGGTAATATAGAAACCAAATTTCTTGTTCAAATGCTCAAAAAGTTGAAGAAGATAGGTGATGAATATAATGAATAATAAGAATTTGGGGGTAGCAAGTACGATAGACGAAGATCACGTTGATACGATTGGAGATGAATTGATAAATTTAATTGGATTGAAATTGTATTTGAGTTTTTCAAGATAGGGATATTTTAGACCTCTTATACCTATTATTTATTGGATTTTTTAAGTGAGGTCATTTGACCAATAAACATTAAGAATGAGCTTTTTTTAACTACTTTGTTTAACTGGACCTTCTAACAAAGAGTCACATCCTAAATATCAAAAGCCAAAAAATACTCTCATCTATGTGAAAGTGTTTGAGTAGAGAGAGAGAGAGAGAGAGAGAGAGAGAGTACTCACATAGTCACAATTGAAGAGAGAAGAACTACTCACGCACTCACGGTCGGAATTCAAACGAAGTCGTCATCCTCACAATCCAACCACTACACAACCCAGTCACTGACGGTATTATCTTCAACTAGATTATTATTATTATTATTATTATTATTATTATTATTATTATTATTATGTGAATTATGAGATTGATTTTTCATTTATAATGTTTCAAAATTATGAAAATTAAATTAAACATTTATGATATTTATTCTCCATTATTTAGGAAGATTACTCAGTGTATTAGTGATTTAATTTATTTATTTATTTTTGCTGAAAAATACCTTCTCTCCGAAAATAAAGATTTCTAACGAAAGAAACGAATGACAGTGTTAAATAGCCCCCGACTGTCAACAATCGTCGGACCCAATTGTTAATAGTTGGGTTTGGCCAGTCAACCTAACCGATTGTTAGTCTGCCCAAATCTTTTATTTTATTTTTTTTGTCCTACTTTTTTTCTTCATTTTTTTTACTGTTTATCAATTCATTTCTCCTTATGATAATTTAATGTTTTCAATTTTAAATAATATTTATATTTTTTATTTAATTTTTATAATATCTCTTTGTTTAATTTTTTTTATTATTATTTTTTGGAAATAGTTTTAAAATTTTTTAATTGTTTTCTTGATATCATAAATAATTTTTTTTTTCAATTTAAAATTCTTTTTAACTCTAGGCAAAACTTTGATTTCAAATTTCCATCGGACTCCCATTTTACCACACTTATCATCATTTCGCGTCGTAAAGATAATTTTCAACCCTTTGTGACTAAAAAATCTTTAAATTAAAAATGGATAATTAGAAAGAAAATCTAAACAAATCCAAATATATTAAAATTTTGTAAATTAAATGTATATATACATCAACATACTACGTCAACATCTATTTCAATACAATTTATAAAAGTATAGGCGACAAAAATTATGTTTCCCCTTTCGTCCCTATAATTTTAGCTTTTGGTCAACAATGCCCTTATTCATTCTTCATAATTTGCATTAATTCATGCATTAAATTTTTATTGTTTACTTTTTTACATTTATTATTCTATTAATAATTAACTTTTACATTCATTTCCTTTAAAAACATTAATTCAAATTAAAAAAAAAATAACTTAAAAAGAACTGAAAAGTTCACATTATATCTTCTACATTTTATTGTTACTTTCTTAATTTTTTTTTCTTTTGGGTAGATTTATTGATTATGTGTGAGAAGGAAAATAATTTGTGATTAAATGCATTGGGAGTAGCTACACCATGCTCCGAGGATGCCCAATCACTCCAATGAACAATACAGAAAAAAAAAATTAATTAATTTGGAGTCACTATGAGATGGAGTAAATATCTTCTATATATTAAAAGTGGCTATGTAACGGAATTTCTTGTTTTTAACGGAAAAACTAATGGAATTTGTCGTTTTAACGGATTATGTAACGGAATTTCTTGTTTTAAACAGACAGCTGCACCTTCTTTCAGTATTTTTATCATAACTTTGTATTCTGATATCCGATTGAGGCGATTCAAAATGCGTTGGAAAGCTAACTCATCTGGCTACAACTTTGATTCAGACATCATTCTCCAATTCGATCACTTTATATGCCAAATGTAGATCTAAATATGAGACTAAAATATCGGAGCATAACTTTTCGGTTGAAAATTGATTTGTGATCATCTTTTGACTAAATGTGATTCCATTGACGTCTTTCTTTATCCAATTGACTCCGAGCACTCTCAAATCTTCATCGTGAGGTTCGGCACAACTTTGAAGTATTTACATTTTAGTCCCCGAATTTTGGATCCCTTACAATTTAGCAATTTCTCCAAATTTGTCAACTTTTGCTTATTTTCTTCGATCTCACCAACTTACATCACAAAATCAAAATCACACATCTAATTATTTATCAATTATATAAACATTACATCATTAATTATTTAATTAACCAAAAAAATTACATTTTTATTAATAACAAATTAATTCTTAAACAAAACTATTAAATATAAATTAGGCAAACGTGCATTGCACGTTGTTTGCACCTAGTATAAATAAAAGGGAGAAAGATTGAACAAACATATATAATCAAGAAAACCAACTACCTTGTGATTCGAGGATGTCACACGCCCTATTGTGTTGGGAAAATCGCCTTGAACGCAAGAATTGAGATTAATGATAAATTGAAATAACAAAGATCACAAGAAAAAGAACAAGAGTAAAGTAAAGAAAATAGAGGAAAAATTGGCGGAGGAACCGATGTTTTATTCAACAATATGGAGAAAAATTACAAGAATTCAACAATATAGCTTCTGTGGACTCTAAAATTGAATGAAGAATCTACTATTTATAGGGAAGATATCCAAACCTAATATAGAAATAAAATAAAAAACAAATAACGTGAAATAAAGGAAAAAATATTTTCTCAATATTTTTCCAATAAAACACTTGAAATAATAGATATAATATTTTTTCAAATACGTGCAAAGAAGGAAAAATACATTCCCAAAAACTCCAACCTAATTTGAGTTTTTTCACATATGGTAACCCTAATTTGGGTCACCAACCCAACAATCTCCACCTTTACCTAAATTCTGGTGCAACAAACAAAAATTCAAAATTTCTCCACCTGAGAAATGACTCCGTTTGCATCGAAATGACCAACCTCCTTAAACAGTAATCAAAACTCTCCATCACACAAAAAACATCTTCCTCTGCCCGGCATCCACAAGCGACATCTGAACCTTAAACTCGGGTTCTCGAAATTCCAACAAGGAATTGATTATTGACCAAACAGGGTCGAAGCACTCCCTGTAGCATAACCACTCCAAATGCATGATCAGAAGACCCCCTTACTAGAACTGTCACCTTCAACGATCCCAAATGCATTACAGACATCTCCAACATTGTATCTACGCTCCATGAGTCCAACACTAGTATGTGAACACAATGAATTCGCTGTAATTGGTAGCAAAGCGAAATCACCAATGCTCCCCTGAGCAATGATCTAAACTGACCCAGAGTCTGTCACAAGAGATACCGTACCAAATTGAATTTCCACCACGGTACTGAACTTGTCCAAATGTCTCTTAATTGGTTCTGCGCTCCGCCGTAAGATGTACAAATGAGACTTCATCCGTCCATCCAGTACAACATGAACACCCTTTCGGACCTTCAATGCTCCACCTCCACTAGAGAATTTATACCCTTTTGTATCCAGGATACTTAGCGAGATGAGATTCTTTTTCAAGTCTGGAATATGACGAACTTGATCAAGTATTCTGATTGTCCCATCCTGCAACATTAATCTGACCCGATCGATCCCAACAACCCGACAAGACTGGTTGTTTCCCATGACAACTCCACCTTGCTTCACCATGTCATATGTTTGAAACAAGTCCCAATTAGGACACATATGGTGCGAACATGCCAAATCAAGAATCCACTCCTCATCAGGCTTGGACTCCACGTCAGATACCACGGTCACCATCACATCATCGCCATCAGATAAATAATCTGTAATATTAGCATCATCCCAATTAGAAGATTGCCCCCTATTATTTGTAACTAAATTACCTTTAGCCTACAACTTGTCGCAATCCCTCTTAACACGCCCTTTTTTCTTACAATAGAAGCAATATACATTGCTGAAGTTCTCTTTCGATCTACCCCTCCGTCGATCACAATAAGAAATCAGAGCGTCCCCATCACTTGATGTAGTAGCTCCAACCAAATGCTTTATCTTCTCCTTTGAGAATTAAGCATTGTAAGCATCTTCAAATGGTCAACGTGTCACGACTGTACAAGATCGTGTCCCGAAATGACGAATAAGAAGTCGGTAGAGAACATAACAGGATCAAGGCCAGATCATCCTCATCATATTTTACCTCCAATATTTCCAGATCTACAACAATTTCCTTGAACACAGCCAGGTGGTCTTCAAGTGATCCCCCTTCTGCCATGCGATGGGAATTCATCTTTTGCTTTAATGTAGTTTGCTCGTGAGACTCTTGGTCATGCATAACTGCTCCAGTTTCAACCACAAAGCAGCCGCCGTTTTCTCCTTCAAGACATCCTGCAGAATATTATTGGAGAGATGAAGATGAATCTGCGATAAAGCCTTCCCGTCTTTCCGTTGTTTCTCCTCCGTTGTCCAGTTTGCTGGCATTTTATCAAAAATCCAGTAGATCATCGTCCAAATCCTTCTGTGCCAACACAGTTCTCATCTTTACTTGCCATAGCGAAAACTTTGTATTGTGATCCAGCAGCGGAATATCATATTTCAATGAAATCATCTCTGAAAATTTCCAACCAAATCACGAAGAACTTGCAACATTGGCTCTGATACCACCTTGTTGGGAAAATCGCCTCGAACGCAAGAATTGAGATTAATGACGAATTGAAATAATAAAAATCACAACAAAAAGAACAAGATTAAAGTAAAGAAAATAGAAGAGAAATTGGCATCGGAACCGATGTTTTATTCAACAATGTGGAGAGAAATTACAAGAATTCAACAATATAGCTTCTTTGGACTCTAAAATTGAATGAAGAGTCTATTATTTATAGGGAAGATGTCCAAACCCAAGATGGAAATAAAATAAAAAACAAATCACGTGAAATAAAGGAAAAAATATTTTCTCGATATTTTTCCAATAAAACATGTGAAATAATAAAAATAATTTTTTTTCAAATACGTGCAAAAAAGGAAAAATATATTCCCAAAAACTCCAACCTAATTTGGATTTTTCACATATGGTAACCCTAATTTGGGTCACCAACCCAACATATTGCAATAACACAAGCTTTCTAGTTTGATCGAAATATGTATATTAAGTGAGGAAATAAAATAGAGAATGAAAATTGGTAGTGTTTTAATTATATATCTGTTGCATAAGAAGACAATCTTAGGAATAAGTGCAGAGACAATAGTCTTATGTCTTATGTTGATATATTATAATGAGAACAAGACATAGTTTTAGGGTACCGCTATTTCCATCCACACTTTTTATATATACATCCCCTTTTAAAAATTAAAGTTTATTATATTTTAAATCCTTTGTAAATTTACTTAAATAGACATAGACAAAATTAAATAAAAACACATAACTCTAATTGATTTTTCTAACAAATGAAAATCCAAAATCCAAATTTAAATTACTAAAACCTAGAAAGCTAATCAATACAGAAAACACCAAAGAGGATCGGATTTTTCCAAAAAAAGATAACCCAAAAATCCACATTTCAATTAGTAAAAACTAGAACGAAAATAAGGTAAAAATATGTGCTTGATCAAAAACTATACTATAAAAGATACAAGTAGAAGTAGCTTATGTTTTGTCATTGGAAGCACTTAATCTCTTTGAGGAGGGCATAATGTTGGAGCCAAATCCCCCTTGTTTGCTACTTCGTTGCTTTATGAACTTTATTTCAAAAAAAAAAGATACAAGTGGATGATTACTCAGGTCAGAGAGTATTTCAATACGACCCTGACTGTGACGCATTTTGGGAAGACAGACCAATCAGATTACAGCAATATAACATCACTCCATTGCCCTTCGCCGTGGGAGAGCAGTCTCCCAAATCGGGTCGGTAAATCAGTCCCGGGTCTTGTTCTTGCAATAAAAGGGTTAGGATTCGGGTTTGGATAATATTGTGCGATAAGCGATACCTAGACGAATAAAGTAGCGTGTGGGCTTCGGTTTATTTTCTCCTTTTTTATGGGCTGAGGGAGCACCGTTTGATCTGTATGTCCTCGGGGATGTGAGATTTTTAACGGTTGGGATTGATTAGGGAGGTTTTATTTGTGCGTTTGTAGGGGACCCACGATGATTGGGAGACCCTTCTTCTCTGATCATGTGTTTGCAATAAAAAAGTTATCGTGTGTTTTGCTAAGGGATTTCTTGATTCTTTCTTTTGGTTAGACAAGTGGTTAAAATATAGGGTTAGGGGATGCATTTAAAGTGGGGATGAATGTATAAAATTCATGTGGATGTATATAGTATTTAAGTGAATGAATTTAATAAGTACAAAATTGGAATATGTCTTGGATGTAAATAGTATTTTTTTAAAATTTTAAAATTTTGTTAGGGATGAACTTTGAGTGGGATACAATATAAAAAATATGGATGGAAATAGCAGTACCCTAGTTTTATAGTGTAATGTTTGGCACTGTGGATAACTTGCTAACCAAATTATTCGATTCCTTTCGTATCAAATTAATTAACTTCACAATGTTACTTGTAACGTTGTCCCAACTCATTATTGTCACTTTCATATTTTTATTGCTGCCCTCTATTATTTTCTTCCTGTTAGTTCTACAAGATCAAAAGCTAGGGATCAACTTTGCATCGAATTTGAAAGCAAGCAAACAAATAATATAAACTAGGAATTTTAACAATATTCTTTTACATTTCAGAACGATAGGAATAAAATTATGTACAATTCAATCACCCAACCATCCAATGTGTTTTTTATTAGCATAGCCATTCTTTTTTCAAATAGTTACGGCAATTAAACATTTGGTGAACCAAGTGAATCTGTGCAATCAATTTAATCAATTAAGTAAACTTTCTTCTTCATAATTGTGACTAACTAGGGAAACAACAAGAATCCATCTATGGCTGGCGCTCTACATTACTTTGCTCACCTGGCCTAATCGAAGCCATGAACAAAGGAAGCCGAAGTGAGCTAGATGCCCAGTCGACTTGACCCGCAGTGACGTGGTGGCCGAATCTCCACGTTCAAGGCGAAGCATTATGATCTACTGGAGTGTATTTTTGAAGCTACGAGCCCTCATTTCACAAGGCATCTTTTATAGATTCATCTCATCAAAGAGATTTTTTTGTACAATTAATTGATTTGATATATCTACTACAAATGCTTCTTAATCAACATTTCATAAAAAAGGCTTAGGCTATAGAATGGCTACTTTCATAATTATTTAATACGAACTCAACCTAAGATGAGGTGCCATCTATTAAACGGTAATCACCTCGTGAATTCCTCTCTTCCAACGTAGTCATGCTACAGAGCTAATTCCTCTAAATCCCTACATGATTAACTTAGAACAGTTACAAAGTGAATCTAATAATCTAGTCAAATCACGAATCCATAGACTTTTAATATAATATTTGTTACGTATGATTTCTTCGAACTTATTTCCAACAATTTCTACAACAAATGTGTTCATATATTGCATCATGTTTGAGAAACGCAAGTTCGACCCTAACAACACTTAAGGGGGGTGAATAGGTGTAATATGCGGAATTAAAATCTTATTAACTAATTAGCAACAAGTCACCAATTAATTATCTCTAGACGATTAATCATGCAGTCAATTTAATCCTAAGTTTAAATACTACAGATCATACATTCATAATATAAAGCAGTAAATGAACAATTATATGATCACGAAGAAAACCAACTGGAAAAAAACTTCCGGCGCTTTACCAGTCAATCCACTATAAACGATTCAAGACTTACAGTCTACCAAACTAGACGGCGATACATACTATTCTGATCTCCTGACTACAATTTGACAGCTCTCTTGAATTCTATGCTCATCTGCATCAATTTCAGTTGCAATAACCAACGCTCTCTTGGAACTCCGTTATCCTGCAGCAGCCCCTAACTTGGTGGAATCGTTTATCTCACGTGGATCACGAAGAACAACCCGTTCTTCACAGACTGGAACTCCAATCGCCTTTTTTGATCTTCAGCACCTCTGACAGATATATAGGAAGTGGTTTTTTGATATTTCGATTTGGATTTGATGTTTTTCTCACTACCAAGAACAAATCTCAAGGATACATGAAGGTTGAAAGCTATGAAGATGAAAGAATATTGACATCACGGTATTTACTCATTGTTCAACCTTGGAAAATCTCGTTCTGAGGCTGTTTGATAATTATATGTAGGGTAGAAAACATATGGGCCATGAAAAAAGCCTTTAAAACGCGAAATAAATACTTTCTGTATAAAACCGTCGCTCGAACGAGGAGCTAGCGACAGTCGAGCGACAAGTTGTCGCTTGAGCGAATGAGGGCGCGACAGTCAAGGGACGATGTTTCTGCTTTTGTAGGTCGACCCAACCCTTGCGACAATCCAACGAAAATCCGTACCGTTTTCCTCATTGTTCCAAACTCAAAACTTTAGACCAACTACCTAACTTTTAAACATATTGCACATTACTTCTTGAACTTTTACATACTATCAATTTAAATCCTTTTGTCTACAGATCATGCCAATTATAAAATCAACTAAAACCTAACAAACTCCCTATTTGACATTCTGTGACAAAACAATAATCTATGTTAAATCAATAATCAAATAACAGTTTACAGACTAAAACAATAACACAACCTACAACTAATCAACTGTCTTGCACGAACACTGTAGTACATTTTTCCTGAAAGAGACAACTCAAACACCGGTGTAAAATTGTGTGAAAAACAAGATTAATAATAATCACAGTTCAAATAGTTCAATTGTACGTGTCATTTGAGCAACCGTAACTTAGAAAGCATATATTTCAGTATTAAATCACAAGCTAAACTAAGACATAGTATCAATGCAATCCATCATACCATGAAGACATATTGATACTACTAAAACATCAAACTTAGTTTAGCAGAATTGAAATCAAAAGTTGTACATCAAGTAAGTAGATAAAACAATACAACATATCCTGTGAAAGCAAGAATATTATCTACTCCATTTAAATTTAAATATCTACTCCCCCTTTTTCTCACAAAATGATAAGGAATAAAGAAAATATAAATGCCAAAAAAATATGAATGTTCAGTTGTAGAAACAGATAGGCAAAAGATAAGTATATATGTCTCTCCCCAACAACCCCTCGACATAAAATGCAATGTAAATCATAAATTGCAAGGCAAAATGTAGTTGGATAAACTTCTTTGTTTTTTTTTTTTAAATAACATACAACAACTTAATAAAGGAAGCGTAAGTAGTCATAAGTATATGCATTGAACAATAAACGTTCCCACAAATCTAACTCAGATCACCCATGGAGTACATGATATAGGTGACCCATATGTGTTAAGTGTCACTAATCCTCTAATAGTAGGACTCCAAACCTTAATTTTGTGAGAAAAGACTTACAAAACATCATTGCTAATAAGTTTATTCTTTTACTTATGAAAGTCAAACCAGTAAAGCACATTAGAACCTACATTTGAAAGCTCATTTTTATGGAGAATGACTTTTCTCCCCCTGACTTGCAACATAAAACACTTATTTTATATCATAACAGTAAGCAGGAATGCTCATATATATTATTTTTCATTTTAAGTGCAGGCTTCTTTTCATTAAGCGACTCACGTGACCCCTGTAACGAACTTTAGGTTGGTTAACCCAAGTCAGTTGACCATAGTCACCAGGTTATAAAAATCTCGCATGCTTGATTACTCAAGTCAAGTATACTTCAAAAAGTAACATAAGATATTGAGCTCTCTCCCCCCTCCCAATTTTCATATAATCACTTATAATTGCAGGAATCATCTTGAGCTTAGGTCTAGATAAGATGGTCAATTCATGTTCAAAGTCGCCCTACTAACATGTGACAACCATCCCAAATCTCACACATACGGTAGAGTCCCACTATCAAGTTCACATTGTGTGCAGTGCAGATGGTATCTGAAGAGACCTATATTAAATACTCCAAAAGTATCCTAAGCTAGCAATGAGAATTATATTACACCTCACCAAATAGACTCATGCTTGATTACGACCTACAAAATCAAGTGTATTGTATATAATGATATAAAACCAATTTCCTGCAACAACCTTTTTGTTCTCCTCCATTTTTTCAAAATAATACTTTAAGCAAATATAAGCACAAAAAAAAAAAGAATAAATAAAAAATTACAAAAAGAAAAACAGAAAACAATGGGATACATGATTGAATGAATGAATACAATGGACTGCACATGCATACACCAATTCAGGGTAAAAATTGAATGTCCTTACCATGAAGAGCACGACCATATCCATGACCTTCGAGATCGCTCATCTTTACCCGAACTTTCTTAAAAGTAGAAGATGATTGAGTTAACCGAGTCATCATCTCAGTTGAGTGGCTGATTTGATTGCAAGAAAGTCAACCTTACTAGTGAAATCTAGATTCTTACTTCTAGTCACTCGATTACGACACCTAGGTCTGGTGTGTCCCAGAGCACCACAGTGATGGCACGTGGGAATGAACCTAGGTCTAAACCTACTCAATGGTTGTTGCCGAAAAGTAGGACGACTGACCTCACGCTGTCTGGTAGGTGTCGATCCTATAGCATGCTTACCATGGGGTTTAAGATAAGCAACCTCACGAGCTTTGTTGGTGGAGGAACAAACGTTGTTTTAGATGTACTCGCAGTAGCTCACAGTTATGAACATAACCCAGACTATGTCTGTTACCTGTATGCTTATTCATCCCAAGCAGATTGTCCAACTTCTGCATACCACTCATGAATGATTAGAGTTGAGCATTGGATTTATCAAGATCAGATGTTAATGATTTAACTTTGATTTCCAAGTTTTCATTAACAAGCCTCAACTCACTGACCTTCTTGGTCGAGTCCTGAAGGCCATTCAACAATCTTTTACGTTCAAGCTCAAGCTCATTCACCTTTTTCAGAATGGCTTTGTTGACCTTCTTAATTTTGAGACTCTCCTCAAACAATTCACGATAAGACTTGTGAATATCCGTCTCATCATCAGACTCATCTTCAGATTGCACACTCTCATTCTCTCTTTCCCCCTTCTCAACCTCATGGTTAGATTCGATTGCAGCAATCGAGGTGAAGGCCATGAATTTTTGTTCATCCTCACCACTAGGTGTTTCATCATGAGAATTGGTATCTGACTCCTCATCACTCATGGTCACAGCTAAAACCTTACGTCTTTTCTTATTCGAGCTCCTATTCAGATTAGGACATTCATTCCTAAAGTGACCAAATCCCTTGCACTCATGGCATGGACCAAATTGAGATTTCCTAACGGGAGTCCTAGAGGTATTCTTCTCTCGTCTACCTTTCAAGAGTTTACTGGGGACTTTACTATTTCGCTCCTGAGGCTTTCTAATATTCCTCATCATCTTCTGGAACTTTTTAACAAAATAGGCAATTTCGTCGTGCCTAAGAGACTCAGTATCAGTGGACTCGCTCTCAGCTTCTCTAATAGTGTTCATGGCGATGGATTTAACCTTTTTAGGTTGTGAGACGGTGAGTTCATAAGTTTGAAGTGATTCTACGAGTTCCTTAATCTTAACAACATCTAAGTCCCTACTCTCTTCTATCACAGTAACCTTGGGTCTGAACCTCTCGGGCAATGATCAAAGGACTTTCCTAACAATCTTCGACTCAGGGGTCTTCTCACCTAAATTAAAACTAGAATTGACTATGTCATTCAGTTTAGCATAGAAATTATCAAATGTCTCATCATCAGCTATCCTTATCTCTTTAAACCTAGTGGTCAACATCTACAGTTTAGAGTTCTTAATAGTTTTAGTTCCCTCGTGTGTGATTTCTAGAATATCCGAAACTTCATTGGCAGTTTCATACATTGATACACACCTAACCTCTTCAGCAGATACAGCCATGAACAGGGCATGAAGGCCCTTCCTGTTCCAATTACACTCATCCAAATTAGTTTTGGTCCACATTGAGATATCAGTGAGTGTGACTACACCTTCAATGGTAGTTGTAGGCAGAGCCCACCCATTTTGAACACTTATCCAAATACGTTTATCCAAAGTTTTAAGGAAAGCTCTCATTCGAACTTTCCAGTAAGCATAATTGCTTCCGTCGAAGAACGGAGGCACGGACAATGACTGGCTCATCTAAAATACTATAATTAAGGGCCAGGAATCGATTTAAGGCTCTGATACCAATTGAGAAACGCAAGTTCGACCCTAACAACACCTAGATGGGGGAGGGGGTGAATATGTGTAATATGAGGAATTAAAATCTTATTAACTAATTAGCAATAAGTTTTCAATTAATTATCTCTAGATGATTAATCATGCAGTCAATTTAATCCCAAGTTTAATTACTACAGATCATACATTCATAATATAAAGTAGTAAACGAACAACGATATGATCATGGAGAAACCCAACTGGGAAAAAACTTCGGACGCTTGACCAGTCAATCAACTATAAACGATTAAAGACTTACAGTCTACCAGACTAGACGACGATACATACTATCTGATATCCCGACTACAATTTGACAGGTCTCATGAATTCTGTGCTCACCTGCACCAATTCCAGCTGCAATAACTAATGCTCTCCTGAAACTACGCTATCCTACAGCAGCCCCTAACTTGGTGGAATCGTTTATCTTGTGTGGATCACGAAGAACAACTTGTTCTTCACAGACTGGAACTCCAGACTAGACGACGATACATACTATCTGATATCCCGACTACAATTTGACAGCTCTCATGAATTCTGTGCTCACCTGCACCAATTCCAGCTGCAATAACCAATGCTCTCCTGAAACTACGCTATCCTACAGCAGCCCCTAACTTGGTGGAATCGTTTTTCTTGTGTGGATCACGAAGAACAACTTGTTCTTCACAGACTGGAACTCCAGTCGCCTTTTTTGATCTTCAACACATCTGACAGATATACATGAAGTGTAGTTTTTTGGTATTTAGATTTGGATATGATGTTTTTCTCACTACCAAGAACGAATCTCAAAGAAACATGAAGGTTGAAATCTATGAAGATAAAAAAATATTGACAGTACAGTATTTGCTTATTGTTCAACCTTGGAAAATCTCGTTCTGAGGCTGTTTGATATTTATAGGTAGGGTAGAAAACATATGGGCCAGGAAAAAAACATTTAAAACGCAAAATAAAAATTTTCCGTATAAAGCTATCGCTCAAGTGAGGAGTCAGCGACAGTCGAGCAACATGTTGTCGCTCGACGAAGGAGGGGCGACAGTCCAGCAACGATATTTCTGCTTTTGTAGCTTGAGCCAACCCTTGACAACAGTCCAGTGAAAATCTGTGTCATTTTCCTTCTTGTTCCAAACTCAAAACCCTAGACCAACTACGTAACTTTTAAACATATTGAACATTACTCCTTGAACTTTTACATACCATCAATTTAAGTCATTTTGTCTACAGAATATGCCAATTACAAAATAAACAATAACCTAACAATATTTTTCGAGCGTCACATTATCAAAATTTTACAAGTAATCATTTAATTATTTGAATAAAAAAAAATCTCGCAATACAATTACAAAGTCATATATGTTGCATACTAGTTATTCAAAGTATAAACAATAGTCATGTTAAGGTGCAACATTACTCAATTTCTAATAAAAATAAATTCTAAAATAGAGAGCAATATGTCGTTCGGAACAAGTTGTTAAATGCATACTAAACATATAGTACTTAAGATCAGATGATATCAAATAATAAAAAGGAACTAAAATATTATTTGAAATAAGATGAGACAATACTGCTTTCGTTTGGGAAAATCTATAAATCAATCAATGATCAAACTTCATTTTGAAATATACATTTCAATAGACTCGCAAGTATTATCAATTTATTTATCGTTCATTTCTGTTTAATTAATAAAAATAAATTAAAATTTCGTTCATAAATTTATTTTATAACTATCCGTATTGTGAACAAATTAGTCAAAGAAGACCATGTCTAATACGTGCCTCTTGCTTGATGAACATTAGTGACTTGCTACTGTCTTGCGTCTTATCATAGAGATTGCAACAATTATTAACTTACTCTAAAAGATTATGGAACACCATAGGCTGCAATTTTCGCCTAGATGCACAAGTACAAATCCTTGTTCTCTTTTCCTAACTTGAACTACTTGAATTGATACGCATGTTTGTGTATCTTGTTATTCCTCTTTCTTTTGTGTAGAGCGTACTTGGGATCAAAGAGGACTTTAATCCTCTAATTTTGTCTTTTCAATGGTAAACTTCAACAACTAAGCCACCCAAGCCTTCTTACTAAGTCAAAATAAATGGAGTAGATAATACAATGCAAGAAAATTCGTAAGAGGATTCTGCCCTTATTTGATGTGGATTAAAATTAGATTTTTAGTAGATTTTGATAATGATTGTGGAACCCATGAAATATATTGTTAAAATTAATTGTTGACTTTAATTTAAATTAAAATCTAGATTTCAATCTCTACTAAATAGGGGCTCTATATATAGTGACCCTAAGTGAAGAACAAAACAATAAAAAATATTTCCATTTAAAATTATTTTTGCTGTTCTAAACCATTAATGAAAAGAATAAGAATTATAATAATTAATTGGTAAACAATTATCTTAGTTCACCTATGGGAAACAACCTTGAAGATTCTGTATATGTAATAATCGTGTTTAGATTGATTTTTTTAATGCATCAAGTTGTTCTAAACTTGAGTTATGCACTATCATCTCGGATAAAGATCAGAAAGAGCTCCAAATATATCGTTCATGATTGCATGTCTTTAAAATCAGATGATTAGAAATTTATGAGCGAAAAACAAATATTTGTGGTAGCACAATTTCAAATTTAAAATTGAATTGTACGATAAGTCTAGTTCAACAATATTAGTTAGGTTAACAGAGGACTAACTAAAAGATGGTCACCCGCCCAATACTCATTATGTAACTTAATGTTGGGTTTTGAAAATATTATCCATGTATGATGGTTAATTTTATCAAATATATTAAATCAATACTAAAGCGAAATAAGTTTAAATGCAAAACTAGGTACAACAACTTATATCGGCTTATAAAGATAGGAGATCAACCACTGGCTATTGTACTTTTGTGTGGGGAAATTTAGTCACCTGGAGAAGCAAGAAACAAAATGTCGTAGCCAGAAGCGGAGTTTAGAGCTGCTACTCAAGGAATATGTGAAGGTTTATGGCTAAAGAAACTGTTGAATGAGCTACAGATTCCAACAAAATTTCCAATCAAACTCTATTGTGACAACAAAGCGGCCATGAGCATATCACTCAACCCCATTCAACATGATAGAACCAACATATAGAGGTGGACGACACTTCATCAAAGAGAAAGTTGAAAGTGGAACTATCTGTATGATCTACGTCCCTACTAGAAAACAGACCGCAGATGTATTAACAAAAGGCCTACAGAGACAAACATTTGATGAATGCATCTACAAGTTAGATATGATCAATATCTATGATCCAACTTGAGGGGAAGTGTAGAAATCTCGGTTCAATATATTATTTTAATATGGGAAGATTGTAATTAGAATAGATTTAGGAAGTAATTTCCCCTTCCTTAAGATAGAATATTTTTTCCCTTTTTAATCTATTATACCATAGTATATAATTGGTGGCATTGTAACACGTTATGCATGATTCTGAATAAATTGAATTCTCTTGTTACTTCCTATAATTTTACTATTATCCTTACAGTTAGGTGTTGATATGATTTTCCTATTTTTACATCTTTCTAGGCTCTCGAGGATGCCTTTGAAGTCTTATGCAACAACGGTGTTGCCGGAAGTTCTAGTGTAGAACTTCTTGCCACGTTTTGTGATAAAATTCTCAAAAATGGTGGGAGTGAAAAATTGAGTGATGAAACCATTGAAGAGACATTGGAGAAGGTGTGTTTACCGTGTTTTACAATATTGCTTTGTCGTTTATTTGGTAAAACACGTAGAAAGATGTGATTGATGTTCTGTTCACTTTCGCAGGTGGTAAGACTGCTTGCTTATATTAGTAAGGATCTTTGTGCTGAATTCTATAATTAAAATTCCCGACTTGATGGTTTGGTTTTTCAATCATTTAAGGACATAATATATTTTATACGATAAGATGATTGATTTGTATTGCTATTTTTTGCAGGAAAAAGCTTGCTTGGCGTCTATTATTTGATAAGAGTGCCAGTTATGAGCATGAGAGAAGCATCCTTACAAAGTTGAAGCAGCAATGCGGTGGTCAATTTACTTCAAAAATAGAGGGGATGGTAAGTTCTTTTATTTTGCATGCTGAATAAGAGGCTTACTAATATCTGAAATTATTTTCTCTCTTCTCAACCATTCCAGGTGATAGATTTGACATTAGCAAGGGAAAATCAAACGAGCTTTGAAGAGTACTATGCAAGAATGCGAATGCATATCCTGGGATTGACTCGACAATTACTGTATCGACTACTGGTTTCTGGCCAAGTTACAAGTCCTTTGATCTTAATATCCCATCCGAGATGGTATGTTTTTGAATCGTGCTTATGCAAAATTGATTCAGGCAATTCGAGATATATGTCTTGTTTCAGTTGTGTTTATGCAAAATCTTGTTTATCGCGAAAGGATTGACGTCACTTACGTATTTTGTATTGTTTTGTGACTTCTGCATCAGGTCAAGTGTGTTGAAGTATTTAGAGAGTTCTACCAAACAAAAACAAAGCACAAAAAACTTACATGGATATATTCGTTGGGCACTTGCAACATCAATGGGAAATTTGAACCAAAACTATAGAGCTCATCGCAACAACCTACCAGGTTATTGATGACATCTAATATTTTCATTTACACATTCGTACGGTTGATGTAATATTGAATTGTTGACTGATGCTTTTGTCTTTCTTGTTTATAGGCTGCTGCTGTTCAATGCCTCAGATAGGTTGAGTTACCAGGAAATCATGACTCAGTTTAACCTTTCAGATGATGATGTCATTAGGCTGCTTCATTCGCTTTCATGTGCAAATTATACGATTCTTAACGAGGAGCCCAACACCAAGACGACATCTCCAACTGACATTTTTGAATTCAATTCAAAGTTCAACAATAAAATGAGAAGGATCAAGGTATGCCCATCCCCCCCCCCCCCCAATGCATACAAAATGAAACATGACAAAGCCATGCATAAATTATCAGAACGAACATGTGTTAAGATAAGTTGACGGGGAAAAAGAAGTGGAACTAAACAAGAAGTCAGATCAATCAAGTATAATCAATCATTTCTTTGTAATACTCCTATTTGTAACTATTTCAATGAAATTTGTAGATCCCTTGTAACGACCCGGCCTCTCACCGGAGCCATTATCTTACGTAATGTCCGCTCTGGGGTGGGCTTCTGTCCACTTATCCGCTCACGGCTTTTTGACTCGTCCCCCAGGATTCGAACCCAAGACCTCCATCATATGAGAGATTTAAGTTAAATCCTGGTACCAATTGAATTGGTAGTGCCCATATTCTCTCTGCATTCGGCAATATCCATGTTGTCATCGTACTCACCTTTTGTAGTCCTTCGTGAGATAGGCCATGGTTTTTGATAGGATCATATTAGGCAGTCGAGAATTACATGAGAATACCCCGTGTTTCTATCTTTCCAGCAGAACATAGAATCACAGGGAGCTGTTCACGAATGCCTTCCATGTGTGGTTAAAAACTTAAAATTGAGTTTAGGGGAAAATGTGTTCTAAAGAATGGCCAAGTATGGTAATAATGGGCATCCGTGTGAACGAGTAATCAACCCAGTTTTCTCCCCGTTGATCACAAAGGAGAATCTAGCAATTGACATGCATTTGTGTACTATAAATTTCAGTGCTTAGATTTTTCATTCAGAACTTCTTGGACGGAGAAATGAAGTGGTTGATGTCCATATCTTCAAGAAGGTATAAAACTTGGCGGAGGTGTTGCTAAAGCACATTTTTTAACTATAACAAATTTTTGTGAAGGGTGTGAATTATCGGGGTTCGATGGACATGAGGCGGGGAGGTGGTAACGGTTGTTTTTCTTTTTCCTTTTTCCCCCTCCAATTTCTTCTTTTATAATTATTTTCTTTACGAATGTGTTGTTTGGCATATGCTCATTTGAGAATATTTTGTGAATTGGGTGACATTTGACAGTATGTTCAACTTAAAAAATAATTTTACGATGTGATTATGTCTTTGTTAAGTTTCAAATAAAAGAGCCCCAAAAGTGCCAAAAACGACGGGGTGACCTACACATAGATGTCTATTTAAAAATGTTAAATAAAGTTTCAAGTTACAGAAAGGACAAGCAAGGAACGATGAAACAACTTATTTATTTAGAAATTATGTTTGCGTTCACTTCATTCGTAGAACGGTAGGTAACTTTGGGATGCATCAGCAATTTACTTATTTTATTCTCTAATCTTCACTTCGTCGTCATAGTTGGGGTAAAAGTTAAAACACTCTATAAAAACCATTAGAAACATTATGGAATATGAAAAACAACACAAAATGTGAGGCTAGTAATAAAAGTTTAGAAACAAAAAGACTAACGAGGGCACAAGTCAACTGCCTTGAAAAAGTTCAAAACACCTGCGCTAATATGTAAAAAAAGAAAAGAAAAAGAAATAAGGAGTCTATGGCTTGAATGGATGAATAACAAAGGATTAGTAAGCCTTCAGAGTGGACAAAGATCAGCAGAGCATGTTCATGCTGTCAAGTTGGTAATTTATCTAACTTCTCTCCCTCTGAACGTAAGGATTCCCGCTACGGCTAAGCTCAAGCTTGTAATTTTCTTACATCTCCCCCTCCCAAAGCCCATTCATAATATATGTATTCCTAACACCCCACCCCCTCAACCCAACTCAACTCAAACCAACCAACCCACCGACCCACATTGGGTCTAGGTCGAGATCCTAAATTTTGATGGTGTATTAATTAAATAAAAGGATGATACAAGCATTGATCTTGAATTTGATGTTACTTTTAAGAGTTTCCCTTCTTTCGTAATAATTCTTTTTTCTCAAAGTAAAATTGAAATTTCAAATTCTAATAATTAACTTGTGAACTAAAAAAGTCAGATAAAAATTAAAATCTCAAATCACAGATTTTCACAAAATCTATCTTATTTTCATTCAAATGCTACAAGATCAACAATTTCATAAGCCTAGTCTTCTGCTTTCTGGAAACATACATTCTACTTCATTTTAGTGAGCAACAAAAATTTCCATCAAGAGTTCAAAATAGGGCCGCCTCAAAGAATTTTGAGGCCCAAGACTATAAAATATTATGAGGTCCCTATATATATAATTTTTTTTTAATTATACAAATGTAACAATCTATTTAACATCAGTCATGGGGGACGCGTCAGAAAGCCGTGAGATAAAAAGTGGGCAGAAGCCCACCTCAGAGCGGACAGTATGTAAGATAACGGCTCTGGTGAGAGGTCGGGTAGTTACAAATTTTTTTTTACTTGTCCAATTGTTACTAGGATTCAACTTAAATCTTCTATATGATGGAGGTTTTGTATTCGAATCTTGGGGGACGCGTCAAAAAGTCGTGAGGGAATAAGTAGGCATATGCTCACCTCAGAGCGGACAGTAAGTAAGATAACGGCTCCTGTGAGAGGCCGGTTCGTTACAAAAAAATGCGATTTTTTTGTAACGACCCGGCCTCTCACCGAGCCGTTATTTTACATAATGTCTGCTTTGGGGTGGACTTCTGCCCACTTATCCTCTCACGACTTTCTGATGCGTCTCCCAGGATTCAACTTAAATCACTCATATGATGGAGCGCTTTTTTTGTAACGACCCGGCCTCTCATTAGAGCCGTTATCTTACATAATATCCGCTCTGGGGCGGGCTTCTGCCCACTTATCCCCTCACGACTTTCTGACGCGTCCCCGAAGATTCAACTTAAATCTCCTATATGATAGAGGTCTTGGGTTCGAATCTTGGGGGACGCGTCAAAAAGCCATGAGGGGATAAGTGGGTAGAAGCCCACCCCAGAGCGGACATTATGTAAGATAACGGCTCCGGTGAGAGGTCGGGTCGTTACAAAAAAAGCGCTCCATCATATGGGAGATTTAAGTTGAATCCTGGGAGACGCATCAGAAAGTCGTGAGAGAATAAGTGGGCAGAAGTCCACCCCAGAGCAGACATTATGTAAGATAACGGCTCCGGTGAGAGACCGGGTCGTTACAAAAAAATCGCGTTTTTTTGTAACAACCCGATCTCTCACCGGAGCCGTTATCTTACGTACTGTCCGCTCTGGGGTAAGCATATGCCCACTTATTCCCTCACGACTTTCTGACGCGTCCCCCAAGATTCAAACACAAAACCTCCATCATATGGAAGATTTAAGTTGAATCCTAGTAACAATTGGACAAGTAAAAAAAAATTTGTAACGACCCGACCTCCAAGATCGGACAGTACATAAGATAACGGCTCCGATGAGAGGTCGGGTCGTTACATTCCTCTCCCTCCTATCGATGAGAAGAAGAAAGTAATTGAAAATGTTGACAAGGACAGACGATATGCTAATGATGCCTCAATTGTACGTATCATGAAGAGTAGGAAAGTCTTAGGCTATCAACAGTTGGTTATGGAGTGTGCTGAGCAGCTGGGGCGCATGGTCAAGGTAACACTTCAGATGTCTCCTCCTCCTACTTCACATGCATGTTTGTCTGAGCTTAAGTAAAACTACTTGCTAGTAGATAGGCAAATTTAATGTTTTTTGCTTAACAAAGTTAGAAATTTACTTATTTTGAAAGTAACCCCCAACGTAAAATTGAAAATTTCAAATTCTAATAGTTAACTTGTGAACTAAAAAAGTCAGATAAAAATTAAAATCTCAAATCACAGATTTTCACAAAATCCATCTTATTTTCATTCAAATGCTAAAAGATCAACAATTTCATAAGCCTAGTCTTTGCTTTCTGGAAACATACATTCTACTTCATTTTAGTGAGCAACAAAAATTTCCATCAAGAGTTCAAAATAGGGCCGCCTCAAAGAATTTTGAGGCCCAAGACGATAAAATATTATGAGGTCCCAATATATATAAATTTTTTTTAATTATACAAACGTAACAATCTATTTAACATCAATCATGGTCGATTAAAACACAGTTTCTCATGATAAAGAACATTATAGATATGACACTCAAATCACTGTTTGATTCGTCCAAGAATTAATTCTCGCATTCAAGAAATAAAATCAGGAATGGATCCAAGATACGATTATAGGTCGAGCTAATACGTAAAAAAAAAAAAAAAAAAAAAATTACACATGATTTTTTTTTACATAATTTTTTTTCTAACTAAAAAAATCAGTGGGTGGGTGCTGGGCTGGGCCATGCCGGGCTCCCCCTCCATTTGTCCCTGAATAGAGCTAAATCCTTCTGAAAGCCAGTAAAGTATGTAAGTCGTGATTACCATTTATTGCCAAAAATATCCTATATCTAGAAAGTAAAAAAAATCAAAAGAAACAATCAAATATAAAGAACACAAATTAACATTGAATAATTTTTTTTTAAAAAAATCATTATTGGTATTGGGACAACCTTCTACTTCATTTGCTACATCTTCAAGAAAATATTTAATGCAAGAAAATTCTATAAATTTTCTGTACATAAACTAGTCATTTTTGACTTCTAATTTTTTTGAGACCCAAAGCCACTGCCTAAGTAGCCTAGGCCAGAAATGAGCGTGAATGTGTAGATGGAAATGAATTTGAAGAAAAATAAATTTGAAAAATTGGGCTAAACAAGGAATTAATATGCTCAACAATTTGTGTATTAAATTAAACATGTATGAGCGCCGGCCAAGCTTAGTATTTTCAATAATTAGTGATATTTTTTAAAAAATTAGTGGTTTATGCTCTTCGTATGAATGGTTACAGAAATATTTTGGATATTGATTTGAATTAAAAGGAATATAGGACCATTATTTTCAACCTTTTTTTTTGGGGACTTCAAGATAGTGCATCGAAAGTGAATGTGGAAAATGTAATTGATGAGAGGGATCCGCAATACGACAGTTTGTTGAGTCAAATGGTGAGTAGAATTCGATCAAAGGCCAGTGAAAAGCTTGATGGTTGAGACGAGGTTCATGAACTCATTGTTGTTGTTCTAGTTCACTGTTAATTTGAATTTTCAGCAGTTGGATTTTCCTCCCATCCCTTTCAGTCGAGCTCTTGTACAATCGTTGCCATCACAAACTTGATTTGGACTAGCTAACCACACTCAAAATAGGGTATCTTGCTAAGAGGTACTCCTACTAGTGAATATCCAAGGTTAACAGACCATTAGCTATAGAACGATAATGTAATGGATGGCGGATAGATAGAATCATTCCTCAGGGAACTTTTCAACTGTGGGGAAATGGCACAATGATGATTGGGCCTGGTCTAATTAAATGGGCTGAAGTGATGCTGTTGGGCTGGACTTTTATTTGGATAACTTGGTGGCTCCTGTTTTGTTTTTGGTAGAAACGTGTTTTGCTCCTACACCTTTAGCTGAAGCGTTTGTTTGTTAAAACATTGGACGATTGAGATGTCACCAAGTGTCGCCCCAGCTGCCATTGGATGGTGACTCTTCTGGAGACTTCTCTATTACTAAGGTTTGAGATCTTTTGGACGATTTACTCTCTCATTCGTTCAGTCTCTTGGACTCTCTCTGTTCTCTGTTTACGCCGTTCTTCCTTTTGCACTCTAAAACTAATTCTCCTGTAAATCGATTATGGTTTAGCTTGTATACATCTCTTGAGTGACTTGTAGTAAGGCTGATTTGTATCCTTGTGTGGATTCAGTGTCGATTTCTGAGGGTTTCTTTACTTTGAGGAGATCTTGGGTGATTCTGCCTGAGTGCCTTTGTGTAACGATGAACTGGCTTTGATCCTTGGTTTTATGTAGTGATTTCTTTCGATTGGCGGAAGCTCAAAAGGGGAGTAGGATTTATTCCAAACCTCTTGCCTTAGGGCGAAAAACCTTGTGTTCTTTTACTGTTTCTTATTTTTCTTGTGCATTACTTTTGTTGTTGGTGAGTTTATACAACTGATTAGTAGGTTTTAATCTCTACAGTGGTATCAGAGCTTCAGGCGGAGGTTCTTGGCTCTAGATCTGTGCAGACATTAACCTGTTTTCTCTTTTGATTCGTATGGTGATCTAGTTTCTTGAAACTATTACTTAGGATCTTTGGTGAGTTCGTTCTGGTTTTGTTTAAGTGCACTAATCTGTTAC
Source organism: Fraxinus americana (assembly GCA_035079005.1). Classification (NCBI taxonomy): domain Eukaryota; kingdom Viridiplantae; phylum Streptophyta; class Magnoliopsida; order Lamiales; family Oleaceae; genus Fraxinus; species Fraxinus americana. The sequence goes on along the minus strand of JAVHZT010000107.1, from coordinate 168,040 downwards.
TTATACTGTTATTGTGAACATAAATAAGTCTGTTATATTAGGGTTTAAGATTCTGCTTGGCAATACCTTTGTCCAGAAACCCTTGACTTGTCTGGAATCTGAGGGTTGCCCTGGTTTCTCAAGTCAAGAAACTAGATTCAGAATTCTGTTTGTGTCCTTTAATTCTGTATAATGCCACTATGATCACTGTGCTACTTTCTTGTAAGTTGTTGCAAGAGTTGTTGAATGTCCTTAACTGAAGTTTGAACTTGTGAATCATTGTACATTGTATATGTTGGGAATTTACTTAACATGCACAGCGGAAATAAAACAATTTTCAATTCCCAAACGAGGATCTGCAATGTGTTTAGATAGAAACTGTGATGAGAATGATACCTTTGATGAATTCCACAAATTCCTTTGCTTTTCTTGAACTCCAATGATCACGATCTGTAATCCAAGCTGTCCAATTGTCCAGCCTCCAATGGTGATCCACACAGAGAACAAGAATGACGGCTAGGGTTTTCTTTTCTTGTGCTAGCAAGAATAATAAAATTCTCTACAGTTTTTCAAACCCTAATAGTCTATTAATATAAGTCCAGATGGGCTCGACCCATCTATTAAACTTAACCCGGTCCAAGATTTAATTAATCAAATTAATTAAATCTGGTCCATGAATTAATTAATCCAATTAATTAATTCGAGCCTATTAATAAACAACCCAATTAATTAATTATCCAACACTTGTCAATTAATTAATTGGTAAATCTCATTCTTCTGATTCTCTTTTGTGTGTGACCCATTAGGTTCCCGATCACGATGCCGAACGACGTGAATTATTATTTTGATCTAATCAAAATCGATAAATTAAAACGCCCCTTTTAATTTATCACTAATTCATTTTCGTTGTCCCAAATTGACATCTAGCAATGTATCATGGCAATACATGTGACGGGAAATATCACGTAGCATGACAAAACCAAACTTGTTCGTTTACCGTGAAACTATAATCCTTTCGTCAATATGATCCGATCAATTATGAGATATGGATATGTGTCAATCTCAATTATCGATCATATCTTTTATCCCACTGTTAAGTCAATGTACGTCGAAAACTCTTTTCCGACTTATGAGTTCACCTTGGCCAAGGATTTCATTATTAACTTAACTGGATAAAATGTAGATCATAATCTCTTACTATCTAAGAGTGACGAATCCTCTATTGATCATTCACAACCTTCATATGATTCTTGACATACCCGAATAATGCTGTATTAGCGACCCTTGACAGAGCAATATCCAACACCACCAAAGTATGTCTGCCTTCATATAAGGTACTATGATGACCTCAAGTCAAAGGACCAATTCCATTACCGAACGTTAGAGATTAACCACTAACACTTAGATAGTTATCCATGTGGAATCTCTCAGTGGGTCTCCAATGTTTTGTTCTATAACAAAACATCCACGTGTTCATTCAAGTGTCACCACACTTTAGCTTGTGAGATCAGCTACTTACTTCATAAGTAAGAATTCCACACGCGATAGTCTATCCGTAATAACAATATCCGTATCTCGTTATTACCTTGACCACGGACGATTTAAGATTCAGTCATATGTAATTTGTATCTCACAATCACAACTCCTTGTGATTAACAAATCACCAAGACTTGAATCTACGGATTCTATTATTTAATTTATTAGAATATTAATTCAATTAAATAATAGATATTGCCATATATATGCATTGATTATATATATTCAAAGTGTTTATGTCTAAGGTTGATTGGACCTAGGGCATAACACTTACAAACTCCCACTTGCACTAGATCCAATCACTTATGTATCTTATACCATAAGAGTCTACATGACGATCATGTTTATACTGCGACAACTCTTTGTCAGTGGATCTGCAATTTAATAACTTGTGGGAATTCGTTCTTCATTTACGTCATTTCTTTGTATTATCTTTTCAATGAGATAACACTGCCTTAACATGTGTTTAGATCATTGATGAGACCTTAGTTCCTTCGCTTGCACGATGGCTCCATTGTATCACAATGCATAAGCGTGTGATCAACAATGTTAGGAACTACTCTAAGTTCAGTAATGAACTCCCTGATTCAGACCACAACTTTTGTTGCTTTGTAAAGCAATGATGTATAAGGCTTCCATTATTGAATCAACGGTTATTTGGAACATTTCCAACATACCGTTTAAGAGTAAACCAATATCCTATTTGAGATGTGCTATTATTCCAGTCTGACTAGAAATTAGCATCATTCTATCCATGAACTCTCAATTCATTTTCTCCATATAAAATCTTCTCGAGATTTTATCTGTATAGATTGGGATGAGTTAAGCAATCTTCTGGATCTATCTCTATAGATCAATTTGCTTCTCCCACATCCATCACGGAGAAATTATTTGACAACCATAATTTCAACAATTGAAATATAGAGACGTCGTTTCCTATAATATGTCTCATACATATAATATCAGGAATGCGACAATGCTCCCACTATCTTCTTGTAAATGCACATTTCGTCTTCATTTTTGATAAAATAAAACATTTTGACTTTTTGCATCAAATCGAAGATTTCAGCTCCAAGAGGCTTGTTTCAATCCATATTGACATTTTCTTGTAAACTCATTTACAACCTATGGGTTCTAATCCATTAGGCAAGTCGACCAAGGTCAAACCTCGGTTACATACAACAAGTCCATCTCTTTAAGTCAACACTTGACTTTATTTCTATGTAATTAGTAGGTTCATTATCCTTGATTAGTAATCATGGATTCGTACCTTCTAGGAGGTCAAATGATCCTACAAGATTTACACTGAGCTAACGTATCCTCAGAAGTCTCCACTTCCTGATCAAGAGTATGTCCCTCAGCTGGTGTGGGATAAGATTTAGGTTCATCTATTCGGCCAATTATATCCGTGGACTCTTGAACTCTTTCAAGATTTATTCTACTCCCATTGTCTCTCTTAGAGTAAACACTTTCTCTAAGGGTATGACATGTTTTGAGATGAACATCTTCTTCTCAACGAGATTATAGAATTGATATCCAATTATCTCTTGGATATCCACAAATATATAATTATCGGATTTAGTCTCAAACTTATCCGATTCAGTGCGCTTCACATAAGTGTCACAACCCAAACGTTCATATGAGATATGTTGGGCCATTCCATAACTCGTATGGAGTTTTTGTCAACCGATTTAGATGGGGCACGATTTAGTATGCAGCACGTGGCAATCAGTGCATGATCTCAAAACGATTTTTGAATGCTTGCACGGCTTGTTCTCAATTGCACTATATCTAATAGTGTACTATTCCTCATTTCAGATGCATCATTATGTTGCAATGTATGCGGAGGAGTCCACTGCATGAGAATCTAATTCTCTTTTAGATAATCTAAAATTCTCCATTTTAGATATTCTTTACCTCGAACAAGTCTTAGTGTAAGAATATATTTACCTATTTGTTTATCAACTTTTAGTTTGAATCCTTTGAACATTTCAAGAGATTCATGCTTGAATTTCATCAAATATATATGATCATTTCTGAAATGATCATTAGTAAATGTGATGAGATAAGATAAACTTTACCTGACATTAATTGATATGGATTTACATACATCACTATGTATTAGACCTAATAATTGTGCAGATCATTTTCCTTTTCAAGTAAAAGGAGATTTGGTCACAGTGTCTTACAGACATGATTCGCATTTGTCAAATGATTCAAAATTATTTGACCCAAATATACATCTCCATGTAAGTTTGGAATTGCATTCTCATTTATGTGACCAAATTTGCAATGCCAGATATAGGTGTTATTCAGATTATCTTTTTTTATGCCTCTCAATTTCTATACTCATTATAGAATACTCAATGTTTAGAATATAAATGTCATTTTGTAATTTACCATAACCATTAAGATCTTATCAAGATAAAAAGGAACAACAATTGTCCTTAATATTAAAATAATTCATGTCAAAACATGAAATTTATTTAATGCTCTTGGTAATGGTGAGAACAAAATTAACATTTCTCTAATTCTAATATCAAGCCTAAAGGCAATGGCAGGAAATATGCTTCTACAGGCAATGCAACAACTTTTGCTCATTTTCAACGTGTAGGTCAACTTCTCCATTCTGCAGAGATCTACTTTTATTTAGTTTCTGCATATTTATATAAATATGAGATCTATATCTAGTATCTAATACCCATGAAACTAATGAAGTAGATTTAAGCCTTGCAATTTCATTTCTAATGACCCATCATTCCAAAATGATAATAAGGATCATCAGATTTGGTATTGTCCTTATTCGCTTTAACTGTCTTAGTCATCTTGGTTGCTTTCCTAAAGCATCCTTTAGACTTCCTTAGAGGAATCTATGACTAAGATTTGTCCACTACAAACACAGATGTTGGACTTAACAGTTTTAAGCATGTTCAGCAACTCAATGAGCGTGCTTCGAGTTTATTCATATTAAATTCATAATTAGTTATGAATAACTCTTTGACAGAGATTGCAGAACCAAGTCTATACTTAGTTCATTGTTCATGACTGAACGCAATCAAGACAACTTCTCAAAGTAGTCTGCATCTTCAGTACACAAGCACAGACTGAAGATTCTTCTGTCATTAAGCACTGGTATAGTTGCTGGGAAATATCATATATTTCCTCGTATGATTGTTCATCATTCAACATATTGAGATGAAAAATCATGTGTTAGCATCTATACTCTTATGTTGCTTTGTAACTCAGGTGACATAGTTACAAACATCACATATGTTGTAGTACTATCGTCATCACTGTGTTTATTATAGCAGCCACCTCTTCTTTTATCGAGTCATCAACAGGTGTCTCTAGAAAGGACTACTCAAGGACACAACCAATTTTTCATGCCTGAGAACAATTCTCAGATTGCGGCGTCAATCAAGAAAATTTGCTTTGGTTGTTGGCATACAATATGCCTCTTACATATGGTTACTCATGATTCAATAAATGTAAACGACGAAAAGTAAAGAAATAATATATATATAGTGCATGAATTAATTTAACATGGTCTTTTATTAAATTAATTTCGCTCCCACTGTTTAACTCAAAATTTATGACCCTCTCACATAAATTTATGGAATCCGTACTTGATTCCCAGTGGGCTGGGATCCCATTTGTTATATTAAAACCTTGAGTGTACTCAACAAGCCCTAATAAAACATTTGGGTAGATACTATTATCAATTGTATCTCCATACAACTCCCAGATCATTAAGCCGACAACTCTTTGTCTTCACACATCTTATGTGTTAGCTTAACATGCCTCTAAGATTTATCTCCTTGAGTGTACTCAACAAGAGATAAATATTAGTTAAGTCAAACCCATCATTCAGAAATATCTAATATTTCATAGTGTCAAACATATCCCTAATGGACCAGCCTTGAGTGTACTCAACAAGCTAAGATCGATTTAGGACTCTCGTTTCTCACTATAATGAAGGAAGACGAATATAAATATGACTTAATATTTTTACATGCCTCTAAAATTTATCTTCTTGAGTGTACTCAACAAAAGATAAATATTAGTTAAGTCAAACCCATCATTCAGAATTATCTAATATTTCATAGTGTCAAACATATCCCTAATGGACCAGCCTTGAGTGTACTCAACAAGCTAAGATCGATTTAGGACTCTCGTTTTTCACTATAATGATGGAAGGCAAATAACAAATTGACTTAATATTTTTAACGAGGGTTTTTCATGCAAAAGGTCTCATCGTAATAATTATATATATTTTATTATACATCTAACATGCAAATAAACATACATATAATAGTGTGGACGATTATGGACTTATACTATCTAATCTTCCCGAGCCATAAGGAAGATAGTCGGTCAGTTCCTAGGGGGTATAGCATTGATTCATACAATGCTCCATCTCTATGGTCTCCTCCTCTTCTTGTATCTTCAATTAGTCCAGCTGCAACTTGTATCCTATACTAGTTGGCACGCAGGCCTAAATAATATTGGACACGCAGGCCCATAATAATAATAATGGACTCGCAGGTCCAAAATAAATAAGAGCTCGTAGGCCCATAAAACAACAAGAATAAAACTAACCATTCAACACATCTACATGGTCGAGTCCATAATCATCCACTAATAAAACATTCATCATATAAATGCATTCCTATAATATCTAATATTATATGCATACATGTTTCAAGTTTCTAGCAATTAAAGTCGTCTAAACTAATTTAGACAAATGGATCGGAACAATTAAATAATTAATTAATCAAATTAATTAATTAATTTAATTAGCGGACTTATTTAATTAAAATCAAATTTCAATTAAATATCAAATTAGAGTTCAACTCTAATTCTACAAATATAAGGCGGGACTATTTAATCAAAATCAAATTTTAATTAAATACCAAATTAGAGTCCAACTCTAATTCCAATAAAATTTTAGGGCAAAACAATTTAATTAAAATCAAATTTTAATTAAACGTTAAATTAAAGTTCAACTCTAATTATAATCAAATTAATACGGTTGAATTAAATTAAAATCAAATTTTAATTAAATACAAAATAAGAGTCAAACTCTAATTCCAAGATATTAGGGCGAACATATTTAATTAAAATCAAATTTTAATTAAATACTAAATTAGAGTCTAACTCTAATTTTAAGAAGCATTAGGGCGAGACAATTTAATTAAAATCAAATTTCAATTAAATGTCAAATTAGAGTCCAACTCTAATTTCAACAATATACTAGGGTGGATAATTTAATTAAAATCAAATTTTAATTAAATATTAAATTAGAGTCCAACTCTAATTTAATTGAATTAAAATTTTAATTTAGGATAAAACTCCTAAATAAAATAAAATTCAATTTAGGGTCAAAATTTAATATTTAAGTTAAAATCCAATTTTAACTAAAATATAAAAGTCGTCAATTTTTAAATAAAATTTTAAACAGGTCAAAATTGAATTTTAAGATCAAACTATTTGAAAATCAAATCTAAAAACAATTAAATATTTAAATTCAAAACCATTTTGAAATTTACAATAAGACCCCAAGTTTAAAATTAAAGACAAGCCCTTCAATTTCTAAAATTGCATGGCAGGGCCTTCATTTTAAAATTAATTACAAAAAGACCCCAACAATCATAATTGCTTGCGGGGGCCTGCAATTTCAGAAATTGCACCAGAGGCCCCCGCCTCCACCCTCCTCACCGTTTCAGAAAAACCCTAGAAGTCGCCCCCCCTCTTTCCCTTCCGTCGGCCGAGCGGCGGATCGTCGCCGCTGTCATACAGCGGCGACGTTCCACCGCTGTAGTAGCAGCGCGAAGCGCTGCTGTTACAAAGCGCGAAGCGCTGCAGATCCCGTCGCAGCGGCGACAATCGGCGACTCGCCGCTGCTTTCTCCCAAAGCAGCCGGTCTTCTTCGCTAGCAAGAAGACTGGCGACAAGAATGGCCGATAGCGCCGTCGCCACCCTCCCCGCGCTCGGCGAGCAGCTGCCGACTGCCTCGCCCTGCCGCCTCGCTGGCGGCGTTTGGTTGCTGCCGGCGAGTTCTTGATCCTTTTTTTTTTTTTTGACGAAAAATTATTTTCCTTTTCAAAACAGATTTTTGAAGAAGAAAATATAATTTTCTAAATTGCTAGATTCAAGAAACAAAATTAAACAATTAACTTTTAATTGTTCAATCATGTAAAACAATTTCTAACAAACACAAAGTAGGCTCTGATACCACTGTTGGGAATTTACTTAACATGCACAGCGGAAATAAAACAATTTTCAATTCCCAAACGAGGATCTGCAATGTGTTTAGATAGAAACTGTGATGAGAATGATACCTTTGATGAATTCCACAAATTCCTTTGCTTTTCTTGAACTCCAATGATCACGATCTGTAATCCAAGCTGTCCAATTGTCCAGCCTCCAATGGTGATCCACACAGAGAACAAGAATGACGGCTAGGGTTTTCTTTTCTTGTGCTAGCAAGAATAATAAAATTCTCTACAGTTTTTCAAACCCTAATAGTCTATTAATATAAGTCCAGATGGGCTCGACCCATCTATTAAACTTAACCCGGTCCAAGATTTAATTAATCAAATTAATTAAATCTGGTCCATGAATTAATTAATCCAATTAATTAATTCGAGCCTATTAATAAACAACCCAATTAATTAATTATCCAACACTTGTCAATTAATTAATTGGTAAATCTCATTCTTCTGATTCTCTTTTGTGTGTGACCCATTAGGTTCCCGATCACGATGCCGAACGACGTGAATTATTATTTTGATCTAATCAAAATCGATAAATTAAAACGCCCCTTTTAATTTATCACTAATTCATTTTCGTTGTCCCAGATTGACATCTAGCAATGTATCAGGGCAATACATGTGACGGGAAATATCACGTAGCATGACAAAACCAAACTTGTTCGTTTACCGTGAAACTATAATCCTTTCGTCAATATGATCCGATCAATTATGAGATATGGATATGTGTCAATCTCAATTATCGATCATATCTTTTATCCCACTGTTAAGTCAATGTACGTCGAAAACTCTTTTCCGACTTATGAGTTCACCTTGGCCAAGGATTTCATTATTAACTTAACTGGATAAAATGTAGATCATAATCTCTTACTATCTAAGAGTGACGAATCCTCTATTGATCATTCACAACCTTCATATGATTCTTGACATACCCGAATAATGCTGTATTAGCGACCCTTGACAGAGCAATATCCAACACCACCAAAGTATGTCTGCCTTCATATAAGGTACTATGATGACCTCAAGTCAAAGGACCAATTCCATTACCGAACGTTAGAGATTAACCACTAACACTTAGATAGTTATCCATGTGGAATCTCTCAGTGGGTCTCCAATGTTTTGTTCTATAACAAAACATCCACGTGTTCATTCAAGTGTCACCACACTTTAGCTTGTGAGATCAGCTACTTACTTCATAAGTAAGAATGCCACACGCGATAGTCTATCCGTAATAACAATATCCGTATCTCGTTATTACCTTGACCACGGACGATTTAAGATTCAATCATATGTAATTTGTATCTCACAATCACAACTTCTTGTGATTAACAAATCACCAAGACTTGAATCTACGGATTCTATTATTTAATTTATTAGAATATTGATTCAATTAAATAATAGATATTGCCATATATATGCATTGATTATATATATTCAAAGTGTTTATGTCCAAGGTTGATTGGACCTAGGGCATAACACTTACAGTATATACATTCTGCTGGGTGTATGATTCATGATTACTTGTCTCTTGAGTGGTGACATTTGAATTATTACCTGATTGTGTATATTTTTTTGGTATGCTCTACCTGATCTATTTTATTTAGCCACTCATTCAAATCTTCTATTATGCCTTCTTCTAAATTTGAATTGGAAGTTTTTAATGGCAAAAGAGACTTTAGTCTCTAGCGTCTGAAAATGAAAGCTCTTTTACTTCAACAAAAGTGTGCTAAAGCCATTGATGAATCTTGGCCTACTGATTTGGAAACTAGTAAAGTTACTGAACAAGATGAAATTGCATGGAGTTCTATTTTTCTGCACTTATCTGATAATGTGCTTAGAGAAGTAAGAGAAACAAAAACTGCTACTGAACTTTGGAAAAAACTGGAGACTACTTATTTGAATAAAACTATGCCAAATAAAGTCTTCCTTTTAAAACAGTTTTTTGGTTTTAAACTTGATCCATCTCTAGACCTTGATTCTAATATTGATAGATTCAACCGTTTAACCCGCGACCTAGCCAGCTGTGATGAGAAACTCTCAAGTGGACAGTTGGCTATAGTTCTACTAAATTCTATAAGTGATAAGTATAAAGATGTTAAAAGTGCAATTGAATATGGTAGAGATACTCTAACTCCTGAGGTTATTATTAATGCTCTAAGAACTAAGGAGTTAGAGCTAAAATCTGATAGAAAAGAATTTTCTAGTGGTCTGAATTTGATGGTTAAGTCTAAGTTTAATCCTAGAATCAATTTTGCAAATAAGAAGTTTGGACACAAGAAGAAAGGGAATCAAAAAGATAAAATGAAAAACAAAGGTAAAAAATGTTTTTATTGTCAAGAAGAAGGCCATTTTATCAGAGATTGTCCCAAAAGGCTTAGTGATAATAGAAATAAGTCTAAAAGTGATAATGACACTGCTCTGGTCTGCAATAATGAAACTGTTTTTGATGAAGTTTATGTTGCTGTTGCTGATCAGCCTAGTCAAGAGTGGATTCTTGACTCTGGCTGTACCTATCACATGTGTCCAAACAAAGATTGGTTTTCTGACTTTGAAAATGTAAATGGTGGTCAAGTTTTAATGGGTAATCATATGGCTTGTCAAGTTAAGGGCATAGGAACAATCACCTTAAGGCTAAAGGATAAAAATGTGCTTATTTTAGATAAGACCAGATATGTTCCTGACCTACAAAGAAATCTGATTTCCTTAGGTGTGTTAGATGACCTTAACTATGATATACTGATTAATGCGGGTTACATTAAAATCTTGAGGAATTCACACTTGATTGTGGAAGCTCCCAAGAGACATGGACTTTACATTTTGCAAACTCAAAACTTTCTTGATTCCACTTCAGCAGCACTTTCTGTTTCAAATGATAAGTCACAAATATGGCACAAGAGATTGGGCCATATTAGTGATAAAGGGTTACAGATTTTGAAAAAAAAAAGTGCCTTTGGAAAGGACTGCATTGAAAAACTCAGTTTTTGTGACTACTGCATTCTAGGAAAGCATAATAGATTGCCCTTTTTGCCTGGAATGAATAAATCTGTGTCCATTCTTGAATACATGCATGCTGATCTTTGGGGACCAGCTAATGTGCCTACTCATACTGGTTTTAAATACTTCCTGTTAATCATTGATGATTTTTCAAGAAAGAATTGAATATTTATGTTGAAATCAAAATCTGATACTTTTACTGCTTTTAAAAATTGGAAGACCTTGATTGAAAATCAAATTGATAAAAGAGTACAAGTATTAAGGACTGATAATGGACTTGAATTTTGTAATTATGAGTTTGATGATTTGTGTAAATTGTATGGTATTTTGAGACACAGAACAGTTGCACACACCCCACAGCAAAATGGTTTGGCTGAAAGAATGAATAGAACTTTGCTTGATAAAGCTAGATGTATGCTACTAAGTTCTGGTCTGCCCAAGCTTTTTTGGGGGGAAGCTGCAAAAACTGCTAGTTATCTCATCAATAGGAGTCCTGCCAGAGCTATACATTTTAAGACCCCTAAAGAAATATAGAATGGAAGACCTATTGACCTTAGGAACTTAAGAGTGTTTGGGTGTGCTGCCTTTGCTCATCAATATGAAGGAAAATTTGATCCTATGGCTCTTAAGTGTGTCTTCCTGGGTTATGGAGAAGGGGTAAAAGGGTATAGATTGTGGGTAAGAGAAACCAGAGGTTATAAAATCATTGTGAGTAGAAATGTGGTAGTTAATGAAGATGATTTACCCTGTCTAAAATCTGATAGCAGTTCTGGTCCCTTAAATCAGTTTGATAGTATAGAGAGAGAGAGTCTGAAATTGAGGTGGAGCATATTGAGGATAATAATCAATTACCTAATATTCAAACTGGAGAAGTAGAGACTGATACTGATGTTGAACCTTATAGGATTGATGAGACTGAACTGATTGATACTGATTTAGAGACTAATCAGACCTTAGGTGATTACCAATTAGCTCGTGATAGGCAAAGAAGACTGGTTAGACCACCTGTGAGGTTTGATGATGAAGTTTCTTTACTTTCTGTTCAAAGTTTTATTGAGAATGAACCTGTGACATATGATGAGGCTGTTAGTAGTAAAGATTCCATGCATTGGCTTGAGGCAATGCAAGAAGAGATGGAATCTCTTAAGAAGAATAAAACATGGGTGTTGACTAGTAGATCTAAAGAGAAAAGGGTTGTGGATTGTAAGTGGATCTTTAAGATAAAAAGATGGGAACTGTTAGCTTGAAATATTATACCGCAAGTGCACAGATCGCGTTCAAGTAATACAGTGGACTTTTTGAGTCCGGGTTGTCGATCCCTCGAGGAATGCTTACTTTTAATCACAAAAATTTAGTTAATTTGATTTTAACAATGAGAACAAACACACAATAAAATTTGATTTTGAGAATTATAAGAAATTAACTAAAAATCTACTAAATAGGAAAATGTAAACACTTGGAAATTTCAGAGGAAGAACGTGGTTGGGATTCATGGTTTCACTTAACCGTCACCTAATTAAATTTTCCACAAGCCAATTAATAAATTACTCAGTTACGATGTTAGATCCGATTTTCCAATTTTAACTAATTACCTCTCTCGAGCGAAATTAATCCTAATTGATTAGTTTAACCTACTATATCTCTATGTTGATTTAAACTAAACAATTGCATTATTTTTTTGTGAAAATAACTCAATGGATCACCTAAGGTTAGTGGTATATCTCTATCCACTACACAAATATAGAGTTTCTACTGTTTGGTCTAAAATGCACAATCTTCTCTCGAACGACGTACAAATCACTAAACACAATCATCTATTGACCACATAAATGAAAATGCAAGAAAAACAATAATAGAAACACATGAAAATAAGTGAATTAACATCAAAAAGCAAATATTAAAATTAACTAAGGTTAGGTTAAATTTTACCATAAATCCCAACGCAATAAATTTAGCTCATGTTATATAACTGATAACAAATGAAAATATTTATCCAATGCATTACAACTTTGACAAAATAATTGAGAAAAATCGAAGTTTAAAGATAAAACCCTTTTTTGAAGCTTGAATTTGATTCTCCCAAAATCTTTGCCAAATCTTTTGGTATCTCCTTATGCTCTATGATTGATCCTCCAAAATCACCTAGTAAATCAAAGGAAAAAGGAAAGAAAAGAGAAAGAAAGAAAGAAAGAAAAAGAAAAAGAAAAAAAAATGAAAAGAGCAGGCTGCTGTGTCCAACGTGCAGAAGCCGAATTCAATCTCCAAAAACAGGGGCTGCCTAATGCCATTTTAGGGGAATTGCAGTCAAGGTCCCTGAAGTCTTTGAAAAGAATTAAAAAGGGCACACAATCCTTTTAAAGTCAAAATTCTTTTATTTTGTAGCCCAAGTTTCGAGATATTGCACGCCGGTCCCTAGGCTTTGATCTTGTACAGTTTAGTCCTCAAATTTTGATTTTCATATCGATCACGCCCTTAATAAATTGCACCCAAAGTCCTTAAACTTTCGGCACTTGTGCAACTTGGTCCCAAACTTCACAATTTTATACGCTTTAAGTCCCCTTTTTTTTCCTTGTCTTGTTTTCTTTCTTGTAGGGATTTTGGCCTGCAAAAGTGAAAATTATACAATTATGCATAGAAATCGACTCAATTTCAATTATAATTAGATCCAAAAAGTGCCTAATAAGTGTGTAAGAACACACTCATCAGGAACAAAGTGAGAATAACATTAGATACAAAGCTAGACTAGTGGCTAAGGGTTTTACTCAAAAAGAGGGAATAGATTTCAATGAAATCTTTTCTCCAGTTGTAAAATTTACAACTGTTCTAGAGATATTAGCCTTAACAGCTCAGTTTGATTGGGAATTGGACCAATTGGATGTCAAAACTGCCTTCTTAAATGGAGATCTTGAAGAAACTATTTTTATGGAACAACCTAAAGGTTTTGAAATGAATAAAAATTCTGACTTAGTATGCATTCTTAAAAAATCCTTATATGGTTTAAAACAAGCTCCAAGACAATGGTACAAGAGATTTGATACCTTTGTACTTGGACTTGGTTTTAAAAGAAGTAATTTTGATACTTGTCTCTATTGTAAAGGTAATGGTGGTGAAAATTCACTCTATCTTCTTCTTTATGTTGATGACATGATTCTAGCTAGTAATGACATAAAGAAAATAGAGTTTATTAAAAATAAATTGAAATCTGAATTTGAAATGAAGGACTTGGGGTATCGAAATTAAAAGGAATAGAAAAGAAGGCATACTTAGTCTAAGTCAAAAATCCTATACTTTAAAATTGTTAGAAAAAATTTCTATGAATGATGCTAAAAGTGTAAGTGTACCTTTAGCTAATCACTTTAAACTTTCAAGTGATCAATCTCCCAAATCTGAAACTGAGTTCAGAAGAAGGGCAGAGTGCCTTATTCTAATGCTGTAGGGTCTGTTATGTATCTAATGGTCTGTTCCAGACCTGATTTGGCTTTTTCTATAAGTGTGTTGAGTAGATTCATGTCTAATCTTGGTAAAACTCATTGGGAAGCTATGAAATGGCTTCTTAGATACATTAAGGGAACTTGTGACTTGGGGATTCATTACATGAAACATTCTGATGGTGTTATCTTGAGGGGTTACACTGATTCTGACTATGCAGGTGACAGAGATCATAGAAAGTCTACTTCTGCTTATGTGTATACTTTATGTAATTCATGCATTAGTTGGAAATCTCAATTACAGAAAATTGTTGCATTATCTTCAACTGAGGCTGAATATATTGCTGCAACTGATGCTATAAAAGAGGGTATTTGGCTGAAGGGTCTTTTAAATGAATTTGGCTTTGTTAAAGATGTTGTTTTATTTTCTGATAGCCAATCTGCCATATATTTGAGTAGGAATCCTGTTTTGCATAATAGATCAAAACATGTTGATGTGAAATTTCATTTCATTAGAGATGTTATCTCACAAGGTATTGTAAAACTTGAGAAAATCTCTACTCATTTTAATCCTGCTGATGTTGGAACTAAAGTGCTGCCTTTAAACAAGTTTTTGGACTGTTTAAAGCTTCTGAACATTGATACTTGCTGATTTGTGTATCAGGTAATAAGAGCAAATGATGCCATAAGAGAGAAATCACTATGGAGAACCTGGATCATTGTACCAAGGTGGAGATTGTGGGGAAATGGCACAATGATGATTGGGCCTGGTCTGATTAAATGGGCTAAAGTGATGCTGTTGGACTGGACTTTTATTTGGATAACTTGGTGGCTCCTGTTTTGTTTTTGGTAAAAACGTGTTTTGTTCCTACACCTTTAGCTGAAGTGTTTGTTTGCTAAAACATTGGACGGTTGAGATGTCACCAGGTGTCGTCCCAGCTGCCGTTGGATGGTGACTCTTCTGGAGACTTCTCTATTACTAGGGTTTGAGATCTTTTGGACGATTCACTCTCTCATTCGTTCAGTCTCTTGGACTCTCTCTGTTCTCTGTTCACGCCATTCTTCCTTTTGCACTCTAAAACTGATTCTCCTGTAAATCGATTGTGGTTTAGCTTGTATACATCTCTTGAGTGACTTGTAGTAAGGCTGATTTGTATCCTTGTGTGGATTCAGTGTCGATTTCTGAGGGTTTCTTTACTTTGAGGAGATCTTGAGTGATTCTTCCTGAGTGCCTTTGTGTAATGATGAACTAGCTTTGATCCTTGGTTTTATATAGTGATTTCTTCCTATTGGCGGAAGCTCAAAAGGGGAGTAGGATTTATTCCGAACCTCTTGCCTTAGGGCGAAAAACCTTGTGTTCTTTTACTGTTTCTTATTTTTCTTGTGCATTAATTTTGTTATTGGTGAGTTTATACAACTGATTAG
Organism: Fraxinus americana; assembly: GCA_035079005.1. Lineage (NCBI taxonomy): Eukaryota > Viridiplantae > Streptophyta > Magnoliopsida > Lamiales > Oleaceae > Fraxinus > Fraxinus americana. The sequence continues at coordinate 152,406 of JAVHZT010000107.1, read as the reverse complement.
TGGCTTTTAATCTCTACATCAACTCTTCATGATATACTATCTTCTGCTAACAAATTAAATTGAAGTTGAATTTAATATAACTGTCGAGTTCTCCTGCTTGACCCCAATTTTGAAGTTTTGTGAGAACTATGAAGTTTAAGTGATATATTTGACAAGTTGAAAGGACTAAACTGGATCATATTAAAGAAGAATATAAAAATATTATCAATTTAGAGAGGCTCTCGATCCTTTTGTTTGTAGTTAAATGGTTATCATTTTTATTTGCTCACCCTCTATTTTTACTCACACTTTGTAGTGAAAGTAGTATTTCCATATTCCAATAGTGAATCTCACATAATGAACAATCATCAAAGTATTTGAATTTTAAGTAAATAGGTCTAAATAATTTTTTATTATGTTTTGAGTCTTGCATATATAAAGTAGTCACTCCATTTTAACATGTGATTTTGAAATCCTTGAAAAAAAAAAAGTAAGAAACAGAATATTGTTACTCCACATACACGATAACTTTTGCTCATTCGTTCTCTTTTGACTACTCATTATCGAGGCCCATTTTATTATAAAGAGGTATAAGGAACACATCCATATATCGGTTTTCTAGAGTTTGTTGAAAAAAACAAAATAAAGATAGAAACAAATTGTGTTGTAGTGTACAAAATTTTTTACTCTTTAAGTATAAAGATGATATCTATTATGATTAAGATTCATTTTTAAAATATAATCTATATGAGATGCTCTGAACCTGGAATGGAACACACGAAAAAAGGGACTAGAAATAATGCTAAACATACCAATAATATCTATTATTAATATTTGTTGAAGATAGTCAATTGTTGAAGATAAAAAATAGCCAAAAACTTGAATTTAATTCAATCATAATATATTGCGAGCATTTCAAATAAGAGTAAGTATACTTATTACATGAGTTCTAATAATTTAATCAATGATTAAACGAATCAATACGTAGAATTCAAATAGATAATCTATAGATAAGAAAGGATTTCATCAGAATTTATACCCGAGAAATAAGAAACTTCGAGTAATTCTGTTGAATTTTATTTGTTACAAACTTGTTCCTCCTCTGGCGAGCCGCCTGAGAAACAAAGAATATTAATAAATATATAATGTAGAGTAGAAATTATAAAATAGGAATCGAGACCATATACCTGACTCATCCAACAAATCGGAAATATCAAAAAATTTGTAACGTTCTCTTGTATGTTTACTAAGCTTTGGTGCACTTGGTGGCCGTGGACTCATTTTTTTCATCTTATAGCACCTTACAAGTCAAGTACTCTAATGAAGGGAACGCAAGTTCACAGTTCTGAGAGCAAAACATCTGAATACTCAAAAGATACCTGAGTCGTAGACGTTTCATAGTTGGGAACACAATTATGGTTTTCATTCCTTCAACTATTTTAATCTCTGAAGAGCCTTCTTCTTCTTCTTTTCCAATACTCTCTTCAATTGATTCACAATTTGAAACGTCTAGAATGTTCAGAGCCACGAGAGAATTGGCCATTGAAGATTTTTCAAATTTTGGAAGACACGAATTCCTTTTGGAACCATCCTTGTAATGTGCATCAATTCTGGTAGTGAGTCCAGCCACAATGATGTTAATCGACCAGGCATATTAATTTCTCCATCATCATTAGTGACCTTTATACCCTCAAAGTCAAACAATACTTCAAGTGCATTACATCCATCCACATAAAGATTCTGCAATGTAATTGAGGGCAACGACGTGCTAAACATACCAATAATATTTTATGGCTACTATACGAGGGAATATATTAATATTTGGTGAAGATTCAACGCATAATCAATTATTGAACATAAAAAATAGCCGAAAGCTTGAAATTAAACTGATAAGGGCGTTTTGCGCACTTATTTAGGCCACAAAACATGGATTATTGTCGATAGATATGTTGAAATATGGCTTAATTCGATATAATTTGCGTTTGTAGGACTACATTTATGGATGGAATGAAAAGTGTGCGAAAACGTACGAAAAAGAACCAAAATGGAAGAGAATGAAAGTTTAGGGATCAAAATGCAAATAACCAAAAGATGACCCGAGGACAACTCAAGAGAGGACACGAGATTAATCACAAATTGAGGATGTCATGGGATGATTTGAGGGAAAGAATGTACAAAAGAGGTCAAAACAAGAGAAAACGGAAGTTCAAGGACCAAAATGAAGATTTCGAAAATATATTGCACCATGCAGCCGCATGGTGTAATTTCCTTGCAGCCGCAAGGAAGGGTTCAGGGATAAATTCATGAAAATTTTTTGTTCCATGCAGCCGCATGGAAAATAACCATGCGGCCGCATGGTAGTATTTTTGGCCCGATTTTCTGGTTTCCTTTTCTCGCTAAAACTCTTATGGAAAGGAATTTAGGGCACTTATTTAACCCTAAACTCGTCCAAAGAAAGGGGGCTACGCCACTTTTGAGAGAAAAAACACCTTGGAGAGCTTACAAGGAGGCAAGAACAAGGATTTACACTCCAAGTTTCAAGATTTAATTCAAGATTTTGGTGATATTTTCTTTTCAATATTTTTATTGTTCTTTTCTTTTGTCCATGTTAGGCTAGACTTTTCATGTACTAGGTGAACGATGAACCTCGCATTATGATCTTTTAATTCCTATTTTGCAATTTGACATTTAAACGCGTTTGATGGCTATTGAATGATTTATATACACTTTTCGTCTCCATGATTATAGTGCACGATAATTGTGTGAGTTTAGGTGATTTATTTCATGCATTCGAAAGAAGGGAAATAAATTCAACAAGGTATAAATTGTCGTTTTGTTCATAGAGGATAGAAATATACCGATATGCATTACGTGAATCTCTAAGTGTTTACAAAACTACATGCATCCTTATATATTGCATTTGTCATAGAAATATAGTCAAATGGTATACTAGGATAGGTTCAATTCTACTCGAAAGAGATTGTTGGATAGGTTAGGAACATTGATTCTTCAAACGATTCATCGTGTTGTCAAATTGTGAGATAGGGGTTAAGAGTGAACTTTGCTTGGCGATTCGGGATCCTAGTACGCTTTTCATACATTGATTTCTTCAAACTTTTGCATTCAAATATTATTCTTGCACTTGATTCATAATTTTAGTTTAATTTATAGATTAGTCTTAGTTTCATCATAAAGTCACAAAAATAATCATATTGAGTTTAATATATTCGGTTAAGGTCGCAATAATAGAACTCAAGTTAAATCAATCCTTGTGGGAACGATACTCGAAATTTTAGGATTTCCACTTTATTACTTGTCAACGAACCGTACACTTGCGGTGGTTTTATTCGAAGCATATTTTCGTGACCAAGTTTTTGGCGCCGTTGCCGGGGATTGAGTATTAACTTAATTTTTGTTATTTAGACACTAATTCGAACTTGTTTTTAATTTTTTTTTATTATTATTATTTTGAATTTAGTTTCTTTACTTGGGTTGAGCTAAGTGCTACTTTTATCATCAGGTCAATCAAGGACAAATACAAATGGCTAATCAACAATTGGAACCGATTGTAGCACATGCAGCTCCAGCCAATGCGGAAGCACAATATGATGGGAATGCTCTGCTTGGGGATCTTTGGTCACCGTTCATCATGCAAAGCCAATCCAGCATTGTCTATCCAGCATTCGGACAACCAAATTTTCAGTTGAAGACAAATGTCATCCAACTCTTTCAGAATGGACACCAATTCTACGGGATGGCCAATGAGAATCCATATACACATGTATCCCGTTTCTTGGATATGTGTCAAAATTTTAGATACCAAGGGATATCAGAAGATGCAATCAGACTGCGATTGTTTCCACTTACTCTTCGGGATACAGCACTTGAGTGGCTCGATTCACTCCCGGTGGCAAGCATAACTACTTGGAACGATCTGGCTCATAAATTCTGCACCAAATTCTTCTCACCGGCCAAAGTGGGGAGGCTAAGGCATGACATATCAATATTTAGCCAAAATGAAGCCGAATCGTTTGATGAAGCGTGGAGCAGATTCAAGAACATGCTAAGGAAGTGTCCTCAACATGGGTTTGACAAGCTAACACAAATTAGATTCTTCTATATGGGACTAACTCCGACTATCAGAAGCATGGTGGACTCATAATCAAACGGCTCCCTAAGTACAAGATCACCCGAGGGAGCTTGGGAATTGTTCGAGAGAATGGCAAATACCTCAGCCATATGGTCTTCAGATAGAGTGGGTACAAATAAAGCAGTTGGAGTGTATGAGGTAGATACCTATTTGACATTATCTGCAAAGATTGACTCCTTATTTCACAAGATAGAAGGCATAACACAGACCGTGAATTCAGCACAAGTGAAGAAGCCCAGTTGTGAAGAATGTGGAGCAGAGCATGGTACAGCTGAATGTCCCATTGTTACACGAAGGATGGAACATGTGGATTTTGCTCAATGGGGTCAACGTCAGCAGAACAATCCTCACTCTGAGACATACAATTCGGGATGGAGAAATCACCCCAATTTCTCTTGGGGTGGTAATCAGAATCACAATCAGAATCATAATCGAGATCAGGGGCAGTTTCAGCAGGAGAGGAAACCTCAGTTGGAAGATATGTTTGTGAAACTCATGGAAAAGACCGATAAATACATGGAAACCACAAATCAATTCATGAGAAAGACTGAAACAAATTTCCAGAATCAGGGTGCAGCTATTAAGAATCTGGAGACTCAAATGGGACAGCTAGCTCTTTCAATAACAAGGAGAGTACCTAGTACATTGCCGAGCAACACAGAAATAAATCCTAGGGAACAATGTCAAGCCATCACTACACGAAGTGGAGTTCAGCTACATGAGATACATGCAAAAAGGCCGGGTGAAAATAAAGAGCAAGTGGAGTCTTCTAAAGAAGAGAATGAAAAGCAGGTTGACAACACCAAGAAGACGCCGATAAAAGAAAGTCTACCAAGGTCACCGAAATTGCCAGATAATTCCATCAATCCCTATGAGCCACCCATTCCATTCCCACAACGGTTGAGGAAGTATCAATGGGAGCAACAATACAAGAAATTCCTCGAAGTTTTCACGAAACTCCATATAAATATCCCATTTGCAGAAGCACTGTTCAAAATGCCTAGCTATGCCAAGTTCCTGAAAGATATTCTATCTAAGAAACGAAAGCTAGATGAACATGATACAGTGATGCTAACAGAGGAGTGTAGTGCCGTAATTCAGAAAAAGCTCCCACCAAAGCTGAAAGATCCAGGGAGTTTTACTATACCTTGCACTCTTGGTGAATGTTATTTTGATAAAGCTCTTTGTGATCTTGGTGCAAGTATTAATCTAATGCCTCTATCTGTTTTCAGGAAACTCGGACTAGGCGAAGCCAAACCAACCACGGTGACACTGCAATTAGCTGATCGGACATTTGCACATCCGAGGGGAATAATTGAAGACGTGCTAGTTAAGGTGGACAAATTCATTTTTCCAGCAGATTTCCTCATTTTGGATATGGAAGAAGACAAGGATATACCACTTATCTTGGGAAGGCCATTCCCATTTTGGATATGGAAGAAGACAAGGAGCAGATCACTTTCAGCGTTTTCAATGTTATCGATGATCATGTCAAGTCAGATAGTTGCTATCAAATTGATGTGGTAGAGGAGGTGTTGCAGAAGACAATTCTGTTTCAAAACTTTTCAAATGCTGCTGATGACCATAATGTGCATTTTCAACCCGAACAAAATCTTGAGAAGCAAGAAGGGTACATTGTTGAGTTTGAGACAGTTGATGAGGGAAAAACAGATGACAAAGATAAAGATAAGGCTAACGTTTGGAAGAACGCTGCATTAAGAAAGAAACTGTCATTGAAAAAGCTAATCAGGACGTCCAAGGCTATATTCAACGTACCTTAACAAACTAACACAGTAGAGTCGAGCTATAGACTATAAACTAGCGCTGGATGGGAGGCAACCCATCGTTTCTACCCTTTTATTTATTTTGCCTTAAGCATTTGATTAGTAATTTTTTTCTTCACGTTTTTTTTAATAATAAGATTTTTTTTTCATTATCTCTACAGGTAATAAAAGAGCATATGCATGGTCCACACTTCTTTTTCCTCCACCATCTTCACATTCGCATCCTCATCGATCAGGGGAGTATTACTCACCCTTCTTTATCTTCCGTGAATTTGTCCTTAATTTTATGCACTGCTAAGTTTGCATTTTATTATTCTTTAAACATTGAGGACAACGTTCTGTATACATTTGGGGGTGGGAATATGTCAATATGTCATTCATTATGTTACTGCAGTTTTTATTTTTGTGTGATTGTGTTGTGTGAAAAAAAAAATTCAGTTTTTCATTATTCTTAGTTTTACGCACTTCTAGTTGTAGTTTAGAATTGTGTGTGCTTGTGTGGATTTAATGGCCCTGTCGGCAATGATGTGAATGTTGGACTCAGGATAACTATAGATAGTGGAAATTGTACATGTTAAATTGATTGATACTTGTCTATGTGGAAACTTGACAATTTGAGCACAATACTTGTGTTGGGCATGCTAAGCTAATGATGAGATGTATGAATCATAGTAGAGTTGAACATGATAGGTAGACCCCGAAAACCTCTACTACACTTATCGATAAACCATCACTTTAGGAGTTTGGAGATGATTTAACTTTTACCGGAGAACATTGAGATGAGTAGGGATTCCATGCATGAAATTGTATTGTGTGGATTGGATTAGACCAATGAGACGAAAACAAGGTAAAAGTTTCAAATTCGAGGTTAATTCTAGAAACTGAATGTCTAAAAAAAAAAGGGGACATTGCACTGATTATTGAATAAATGAAGACATCTGTTCGAGCCTGTAGAACTCGAGTGATTAAGCCTGCAAGGCTTTAAAACCTGGTGCCCTATGGTCATCTGACTTGGGAGTCATCGGCCTAAAACTCGTTACAAGGGTTATATAGAAAGCAAATGAAAGATGTTAAAAAATAAATATATCTGTCTATCCATTGATGAAGAATTTACGTGCTTCTATGTATGAAATGTATTGATTAGCTCCAGACATTCGGTTGATAGGATCATATCTCTGATACGAAGCAAGTAACTTAGTCTAGTCTTAACGGTTGAAACAATCAAAGAAATAGGAGCATCCCTGCTTGTTGACGTGTGAACTTGTGACTGCGAGATCTATCCAAACTAAGAGAGGGTAAGGATTTAAGTAAATAAAAAACTCTACTCTAGAACACACTCCGGGATCTTTGAGCGAAAAGAATAAGTTTGGGGGGTGTGAATCTCACGAGTGAAGAAAGGAAGAATTTGACTACTACAGGTCAGGATTAGCACCCATCTTTAGGGTGGTATGCTTTGCATAAGTATTCACACACACGCACATCAAGTTCTGCATATGATAGGTGGAGGTTGGTTTTATTTTGCACTATTGAAACTATTCATTATGTTGGTCACTGAAATCTAATCCTGAGCACGACCGGTTGTTAAACCATGTTTTGTGTAGAGTTGAGTCACCATCGTGTTTGAGGACAAACAATAGTTCAAGTTTGGGGGATTTGATAAGGGCGTTTTGCGCACTTATTTAGGCCACAAAACATGGATTATTGTCGATAGATATATTGAAATATGGCTTAATTCGATATAATTTGCGTTTGTAGGACTACATTGATGGATGGAATGAAAAGTGTGCGAAAACGTACGAAAAAGAACCAAAATGGAAGAGAATGAAAGTTTAGGGATCAAAATGCAAATAACCAAAAGATGACCAGAGGACAACTCAAGAGAGGACACGAGATTAATCACAAATTGAGGATGTCATGGGATGATTTGAGGGAAAGAATGTACAAAAGAGGTCAAAACAAGAGAAAACGGAAGTTCAAGGACCAAAATGAAGATTTCGAAAATATATTGCACCATGCAGCCGCATGGTGTAATTTCCTTGCAGCCGCAAGGAAGGGTTCAGGGATAAATTCATGAAAATTTTTTGTTCCATGCAGCCGCATGGAAAATAACCATGCGGCCGCATGGTAGTATTTTTGGCCCGATTTTCTGGTTTCCTTTTCTCGCTAAAACTCTTATGGAAAGGAATTTAGGGCACTTATTTAACCCTAAACTCGTCCAAAGAAAGGGGGCTACGCCACTTTTGAGAGAAAAAACACCTTGGAGAGCTTACAAGGAGGCAAGAACAAGGATTTACACTCCAAGTTTCAAGATTTAATTCAAGATTTTGGTGATATTTTCTTTTCAATATTTTTATTGTTCTTTTCTTTTGTCCATGTTAGGCTAGACTTTTCATGTACTAGGTGAACGATGAACCTCGCATTATGATCTTTTAATTCCTATTTTGCAATTTGACATTTAAACGCGTTTGATGGCTATTGAATGATTTATATACACTTTTCGTCTCCATGATTATAGTGCACGATAATTGTGTGAGTTTAGGTGATTTATTTCATGCATTCGAAAGAAGGGAAATAAATTCAACAAGGTATAAATCGTCGTTTTGTTCATAGAGGATAGAAATATACCGATATGCATTACGTGAATCTCTAAGTGTTTACAAAACTACATGCATCCTTATATATTGCATTTGTCATAGAAATATAGTCAAATGGTATACTAGGATAGGTTCAATTCTACTCGAAAGAGATTGTTGGATAGGTTAGGAACATTGATTCTTCAAACGATTCATCGTGTTGTCAAATTGTGAGATAGGGGTTAAGAGTGAACTTTGCTTGGCGATTCGGGATCCTAATACGCTTTTCATACATTGATTTCTTCAAACTTTTGCATTCAAACATTATTCTTGCACTTGATTCATAATTTTAATTTAATTTATAGATTAGTCTTAGTTTCATCATAAAGTCACAAAAATAATCATATTGAGTTTAATATATTCGGTTAAGGTCGCAATAATAGAACTCAAGTTAAATCAATCCTTGTGGGAACGATACTCGAAATTTTAGGATTTCCACTTTATTACTTGTCAACGAACCGTACACTTGCGGTGGTTTTATTCGAAGCATATTTTCGTGACCATAAACCACTCATAATATATTGCGAGCATTTCAAATAAGGGTAAGAATACTTATTACACGACTTTAAATAATTTAATCAGTAAAATTTAAATAGATATCTATAGATAATAAATGATTTAATCAGAATTTATACCTAGGAAATAAGGAATTCATATTTCTGAAGTAATTTTTATTTGTTACAAACTTGATCCTCCTCTGCCAAGCCACCTGCGAAACAAAGAATTTTAATAAATAAATAGATAGTGTAAAAGCAAACATAGCATTAGAGTAGAAGATGTAAAATAGGAATCGAGAACACATACATACCTGCCTTATCCAACAAATTGGAAATATCAAGCTTTGGTACACTTACTGGCCAGACTCAATTTTGTCATCATAGGGCAATTTTCAATGGTCAAATCCTTCAATAAAGGGAACACAAGATCACAGTTCTGAAAGCAAAACATTTGAATACTTGAAAGATTCCTGAGTAGTAGACGGTCCAACTTAGGAAACTCAATTCTGGGTTTCAATGCTTCTACTCTTTTGATCTCTGAAGTGCCTCCTCCTCCTTCTTTTTCTCCAACAATTACTTTAATTGATTCACAATCTGAAACCTCTACAACTTTCAGAGCCACAAGAGAATTGGCCATTGAAGGTGAGAATAGATACTTTAAGATACCACATCTTTCGACAACAATTGATGTCAAATTCTCGAAGGCACGGATTCCTTTTGGAACGATCCCTATAATGTGCACTAATTTGTCCAAAGATTTTAGCTGTAGTGATCTCAGTCGACCAAATACACTTTCAGCATGATCTTCTGGAATCGTTAGACATTCAAAGTCAAACAACACCTCCAGTGCTTTACATTCTTCTACTTCAAGTATTTCAAGATTTTGTAATGACTCCTTGTTAGGAAAGTTGACCTGCGAAGTTCAATTAGTTGTAGTCAGCCAAAATTTATCCATTATGCTATCTATATAAATGAATTGCGGAAAGCTATGTCATTCTGTATCTATCTATTCAATTGTAGCAAGATACATTTATTGTGATGACCACTAAATACAAATTAATCTGCATTTCTCGAGTTAATTAGCCCAATAGTCACTGAACTTTACCAAAAGTTTCCACCAGGTCACTGAACTTTAAAAATTACGTGGTTAGTGAACTTTCGAAACTGCAACCACATCCATCACTAAACTTTAAAAATCACTTCATTCATCACTAAACTTTGCAAAAAAAAATTCTACGGGGTCACTGAACTTTGCAAAAAATTTCCCAGATGGTCACTGATTTAGTGACCGTCTGGAAAACTTTTTGCAAAGTTCAGTGACGAATGTAGTGATTTTTAAGGTTCAGTGATGGATGGAGTTGCAGTTTCGAAAGTTCAATCACTAACCATGTAGTTTTTAAAGTTCAGTGATCTGATAGAAACTTTCAGTAAAGTTCAGTGACTATTGGGCTAATTAACCCAAATTTCTCCTTTCATTATTGCCTAATTTAATCTCGAAATTTTATCTCCAAAATTTACTCGCATCTTTTTATCTCTAAGTTTATATGGTTAATGATTGGAAAATCACCAAGATTTCCTATTCTCTCAATTCTTAATTAAGACCACAGTTCTACAAAACATTTTTGTAATTTGTATATAGTTAGTTGGAATCATGAAAAAGCTGTAATTATTAACTTAAAATAACATGAGGCGCTACAACCGTACTGTTTCTCCTAACTTTAGCCCATGTTTGGTTCAACTAAAAAAATAAATAAAATTTAAGTCAAATTCAGTATTTAATTTTAACCACATACCCACCACTTATCAACCGCACATTTCATCAACTTTTATCAAATTTTACTTAAAATATGCCCATGTTTGGTACAACTAAAATTTAATTTTGATTCTGAATTTAATCTCCCAAACATGGGCATATATTTTTTTTATCTAAACCAAACGGCAGCTTAGACTTTGTTAGAGGGCTCACTCTGATTAATAATATTTGTAATAATAAAATTTCATTGATTTGTAATAAATGACCATTCTAATATTTTTGTTCTGATGTTGATAAAAAAAAAAATCACTAGTCTCTACAAAATGTACAAACTTAACACTCAGATCTGCTATTAAACATTCTTGTAGTTGAGTCTCAGTTAATTCTTAAATCGAAAAGGCAAAAGAAGAAGAAACACAAACATCGTACAAAAAAAAAAGAAAGAAACAAGTTCGAAGAGAAAAATCATGACAATCACAAATCACCTCGAAACATTCTAAGAATCCCATAGAGGTTTTGGTCTCTTTTTGGAAAATTTGTGGGTTTTGTAGGATTTAGTCAAGAATGCTGAACTTGAGAGGTGAAACCTAAGTTGAACTTCGGGGAGAGAGACAGAGACAAAGGAGTTTTTGATTGAAGTATTTGGCATATGTTGGGAGAGACAGTGTTTTCCCTTTTTTTTTTTTTTTTAAATTTTTATTGTAGTTGGGTTGGGTCGGGTTTCGTTGTTAATCCATAACCCGACCCAACTACCCAACCCAATACCCAATACCCACCCAAAAATAGCAAAAAACTGACCTAAACCGGTCGGTTTGGGTCGGGTTTGGCGGTTTGATAAGGTTTGTTTGGGTTTTGCCCGCCCCTAGTTAAAGCAATCCAAAAGAGGATCGAAGATTTGATTACTGGGGACTCTCTGGAAAGAGACAAGGATAGTGCTAACTTGCTTAAATACTTGGCGTATCTATGATAATCCAATTGAATATGCATATCAGTGCAAGAGGACATTCACGTTCAGCAACCTTAAAGTACTGTAAATGTTGTGGAATGTTTGAGTGACTTTTTCAATGATTTCTTAGACACAGGCTTCATATTTCACTAAATTATGAGGATTGGAAAAAGATGTAATATAACCCGTTCTACTCAGTCGAAGATTTCAGCTTTCATTTTTCATTTTCATCGTGCCAGTCAGTTCCTAGTCATCAAACTCTGACCACAGTAGCATCAACATTAGGTCGGACAATTTGCTGGTGGTAGTGCCCAGATTCTCTCTGCATTAGGCAATATCGATGTTGTCATCCTTTTCACCTTTCTTAGTCCTTCGTGAGATAGGCCATGGTTTCTAATAGGATCATATTAGGCAGTTGGGAATTACATGAGAATACCGTGTTTCTATCTTTCAAGCAGAACACAGAGTAACAGGGAGCTGTTCACGAATTCCTTCCATGTGTGGTTAAAATTGAGTTTTAGGGGAAAATGTGTTCTAAAGAATGGCCAAGTAGGGTGATAATGGACATCCGTGTAAACAAGTAATCGACCCAGTTTTCTCCCCGTTGATCAGAAAGGAGAATCTACTAGTTGACATGCATTCGTGTACCATAAATTTCAGTGCTTAGGTATTTCATTCAAAACTTCTTGGACGGAGGAATGAAGTGGCTGATGTCCATATCTTCAAGGAGGTATAAAACTTGGTGACCTGGTCTTTATCTTACCTTCTACTTTCAAGATTATTTAAAGACTGCATTTATTTAAGAGTAGCCATAGATATCATTTTTCTATTAGAAGGAAAATACATCAAAGCCGAACCAATTTGGATACTAAAGTTCAGATGGAGTTTGGAATTCTTGAAAGAATTGAATTAGAATATTTTTTTTCCTCAATGTCTTAATTTAAGGTCTAGCTATTTTCCACCGCTACCATATGGCTTTCATTTCTATTTGATGGTACAACATTGAGTCTCAGGTTCAGTGTCTTTCGTCATTGACCGAATACCTGCGCTAATATGTTAAAAAAGAAAAAAAGAAATAGGGAGTCTATGGCTTGAATGGATCGATGGCAATGGATTAATAAGCCTACATAGTGGACAAAGATCAGCAGAGCATGTTCAAATATGAAGGTTCATGCTGTCCAGTCGGTAATTTTTCTTACGTCTCTCTAAACGTAAGGATTCTTGGCATCAAGTTTGTAATTTCTCGAGTCGGTAATTTTTCTTACTTCTATCTAAACGTAAGGATTCTTGGCATCAAGTTTGTAATTTCCTTACTTCTCCCCTTCCCAAAGCCCAATCATAATATATGTATTCCTAACACCTCACCCAACCCAACCACTCACCGACCTCACATTGGGTCTAGGTCGAGGTCCTAAATTTTGATGGCGTTTTAATTAAATAAAAGGATAATACAAGTATTGACCTTAAATTTGATGTTGCTTTTTAAGAGTTTCCCTTCTTTCGTAATAATTCTTTTTTCTCAACGTAAAATTGAAATTTCAAATTCTAATAGCTTAACTTGTGAACTAGAAAACTCAGATAAAATCTCAAATCACAAAATTTCAAAATCATCTTATTTTCATTTAACAATTTCATAAGCCTACTCTTCCGCTTTCCACAAACCTACAGTCTACATTTAGTCTGCAACAAAAATCTCCATCTAGAGTTTAGAATAGGGTTGGCTCTAAGAATATTGAGACCCAATGCGATAAAATATTATGAGGTCCTAAATATAATTTTTTTACAAACGTAGCAATCTTTTTAACATTAATCATGGTCGATTTAAATATAGTTTCTCATGATAAAGAAAAATATAATTTTTTTACAAGTGTAGCAATCTTTTTAACATTAATCATGATCGATTTAAATGCAGTTTCTCATGATAAAGAACATATATATTCATTGTTAGGAAAAGTGATCCTTGAAGAAGATTAGACAACCTTAACCAATCAGAAATCTGTTGAAATAGGAGCCTATTTCTTGTGTCTTGTTTTCTGTTTTTTTGTTGGAATCTTCAACCAACTAGAGCCTTAGTTAGTTAGTAGGTTGATAACTGAAATGATTCTGCGTCTGTGTCTATAAATAGCCTGGTTAGAAGGATGAGAGGTGAGGTTCTCGAGAGTGAAAAAGTAAGAGAAAGTGAGATTGTCTAATAGTGGTAAAACTCTTAGAAATCTGGGAAAAAATCTTTCTGGAGAATTCAAGTTTGTAAATCAAGTTTTTTGCTTTGGTAATAAAGTGTTAGGAAGAGGTTTTTCTTCCTGGTTAAATCCGTTCATTGTGTTCTTACTGCTGGTTTATTCCTGTTGCTGCTGATTTTTTATCTGTTCTTCTGCCTTTTCTTCTTCTTCTACTGGTGCATCTTGAATTGCTGAGATTCTAGACTAATTCCAAGGTAAAGATAGCCTCCAAAATCCCAACAATTGGTATCAGAGCCTGAAAGTTTCTGGCCTGTTTGCTGCTCCTTTAAATTGGCCGAACACATCTTCTGAAAAAGATAGATTCCTGGCCAGAATCTTGATCACATAATGTCAACATTCAAATTTGAGGTAGAGAAATTTAATGGCAAGAATGACTTCAATTTGTGGAGGGGGAAAATGATGGCACATCTTGGTAATCTTGGATTGGAAGAAGCCTTGGAAGGGAACTCAAAGACTGATGCTGAAGTTCTGAAAAAGGCAAGGAACACCATCATACTCAGCCTCGCTGATACAATTCTGAGGAAGGTCATTAAGGAGAAGACGGCATCTGAAATGTGGAATAAATTAGAAGAGCTTTACTTGACCAAAGCTTTGCCTAATCGGATCTACCTGAAGCACAAGTTCTACAGCTTCAAGATAGATGAATCAAGGTCAATTGATGAGAACATTGATGAGTTTACTAAGCTGGTTTCTGATCTGGAGAATCTGGACATCAAGATTGATGAAGAAGATCAAGCTATTTTCTTGTTGAACTCTTTTCCACCAGCCTTTGATCACTTAAGGGATACCATTAAATATAGCAAGGAGTCCTTAACCCTCAAAGAAGTTGTTGCAGTAGCCTATTCGAAGGAATTGGATCTGAAGCTGAATGGAAGACTCGCTAAAGGGAATGGAGAAGTGCTAAGTGTCCAAGAAAGATAAGAAAAAAGGGTGTGCTGGATTTGTAATCAAGAAGGACACTATAAGAGGAATTGTCCAAAAAGAAACTAGAGGTGGATAAAGAAAGGAGGCAAGCAAGATGGAGAGTGTGCAAACATGCTTGAAGGCGTTGAAGTTGATGAAGTGCTTTGAAGGTTCCAGCTGCAATGAATCTGAAAGTTCTTCTCAAGAATCAAGGAGAAGATTGTTAGGAAAAGTGATCCTTGAAGAAAATTAGACAACCTTAGCCAATCAGAAATCTGTTGAAATAGGAGCCTATTTCTTGTGTCTTGTTTTCTGTTTTTTTGTTGGAATCTTCAACCAACTAGAGCTTTAGTTAGTTAGTAGGTTGATAACTGAAATGATTCTGCGTCTGTGTCTATAAATAGCCTGGTTAGAAGGATGAGAGGTGAGGTTCTCGAGAGTGAAAAAGTAAGAGAAAGTGAGATTGTCTAATAGTGGTAAAACTCTTAGAAATCTGGGAAAAAATCTTTCTGGAGAATTCAAGTTTGTAAATCAAGTTTTTGCTTTGGTAATAAAGTGTTAGGAAGAGGTTTTTCTTCCTGGTTAAATCCGTTCATTGTGTTCTTACTGCTGGTTTATTCCTGTTGCTGCTGATTTTTTATCTGTTCTTCTACCTTTTCTTCTTCTTCTACTGGTGCATCTTGAATTGCTGAGATTCTAAACTAATTCCAAGGTACAGATAGCCTCCAAAAGCCCAACATTCATGAAGCCCAATCACCATTTGATTCGTCCCAGAATTAATCCTCGCATTCAATAAATAGAACTAAATTTTCTGAAAGTCGGTGAGGTATATACGTGGTGACTACCATTTATTGCTTAGAATATTCTATATTTAAAAGGTAAAAAATTTCAAAAGCAGCAATGAAATTTGAAAAACAAAAATTATCATTGAATAATTAAAAAATTCAGTCATTATTGGGGTATTGGGACAACCTTCTACATCATTTGCAATACTACATTTTCAAAGAAAATATTTAAAGGGAGAGTTCACAAATCAGGTTTTAAGTTTCACCAATACAAAAATCAGGTTTCAAGTTTAAAAAATACAAAATTCAAATATTTATTTATTAATTAAAAATATTTTTATTAATTAAATATAATAATATATGCTTAATGGTCACATATACATAATTATAGGTCACAACTTTTATTTGTCACAAATTATTTTGATATCAAAAATCAAAAATTTTATAGGTCGGTTTATTTTGTTGGTCACAGATCAAAAAATTATAGGTCACTGTTTATCTATCGGTCACATATTTTTAGATTTTTGGTCGTAAATTATCAAATTTTAAGGTCATAGTTTAATGGTTAGTCACAGAGAACCCAATATTTGGTCACATACACCAAAAAACCAACCCTTCAATCCTGATCCATCACCAATTCTTGGTTAGAAATCAACCAGTTGTCACAAACACTCTTCATTTCATCGTCACTGCCACAACCACCAACAATAACAACACAACACAACACCACGACTACAACATCACCACTATCATCAAACCAGATCTGAACCAATACCATTGCACCCACAAAACACACACACACCACCACCACCGCATCCAACCACACACTATCAACACCACCACCAACTAGATTTGAGCCCACACACACCACATCTGCACCACAACTGGTCAAACACCACCACCACCACCACACCCCGACGCAACACCATCACCATCACCATTAGGGCTGGGCAAAATGTCCGAACCGAACCGAACCGAACCGAACCGAGCGGATTTTTTAAAATGAAATACCCGAACGGGTATCCGAATCGAGAACCGAATGGTTTGGTTCGGTTCTCGGTTCTCGACCAAGAACCGAAAAACCGAATAAGA
Organism: Fraxinus americana; assembly: GCA_035079005.1. NCBI lineage: Eukaryota > Viridiplantae > Streptophyta > Magnoliopsida > Lamiales > Oleaceae > Fraxinus > Fraxinus americana. Next base: position 135,644 of record JAVHZT010000107.1, on the reverse strand, counting down.
ACCGAACTTTTTTTTTATATATTGGATAAATTAATTTCTTTTATTTTTTCTAAACGAATTAATAATTTTTTTCTTATTAAATCTTATTAGTTGAACAATTTAGAGTTTATTTATGTTTGTTAGTTGTGTTTTTTTCAATTTTTTCTTATATAGTTTCTTAATAGTTAGTATGGAAAGTCAACCAACTAATAATTACATTAAATAGTTAGTAAGTATTATCAATACTTTAAAATATTTTATATTTGTGACTTCTAATTTATATTTCACTTTTATGTAGATTTGAAGGTTTGAAACAAATGAATTATTGATATGAATATCGAAGTTTTATTAGTAATATTTACTTTTTGGTATTTGTATTTGACAACTTATTATTTATATGTTATTAAATTAGATTACGTTAATTTGTAAAAGTTAAGATTGAACTTGGTATTTGTATCTACTTTTTGTTATTAATATTGGTATCCACTTTAAGGTATATTTATGTAGTATTATTTTAAATGTTAAAAAATTTAATTATAGTACGGAACCGAACAGAACCGAATAGAACCGAACCGAAACCGAATGGTTCCAAAATTATATTTGGAACCGACGGTTCCATTCACTAAATACCCGAAAATTTCTGGAATCGAAAAAACCCGAACCGAACCGAACCGAACCGACCCGCGCCCACCCCTAATCACCATCACCATCACCATCACCACAACTCCACTCTGGCAATATACACACCCGTAACACACACACACACACACACACTCCGCCACCACTGCACACACACCCACAACACACTACGCCACCACGACACACACCCACAACACACACATTGCCACCACGACTGCGTCGTGACACTGTGAACTACAGCGTCGTAGAGAGAGAGAGGAGGAAGAGCGGGGGAAGGGAATGAGAGAAAGACTAGGGAGAAGGGAGGAGACGAGAGGGAGGAAGCAAGGAGTGACAAGTTAGGTTTATTAATTAGAGTTTTAATATAGTGCCTGATTTTTTATAAAAAAGCTTTAGACCTAATTTTTTTAAAAAAGCAATGGATTTATGTAATTTCCTCAATATTTAATGCAGCAAAATGTACATAAAACAGTCAACTTTCACTTTAAAATTTTTTGAGGCCCAAGGCAGGTAGTATTTTGGCCAGGACTCATGAGTGTGAAAACATAGTTGAAAATGTATTTGAAGAAAAATAAATTTTAAAAAATAGGGTCAAACAGAGAATTTATATGCTCAACAATTTGTGTATTAAACATGTATGAGCTCGGCCAACCATAGTATTTTTAATAATTTTTTTTTTTTTTTGGTGAAATTAGATACTTAGTGCAATTCATATGAATGGTTACAGAAATATTTTGGATATTTTGATTTGATTTAAAGGGAATGTAGGACGCTGATTTTTAGCTAATTTTTTTATAGCTTGGTTTTTTGACTTCAAGATAATGCATCGAGAGTGAATATGGAAAATGTAATTGTAGAGAGGGATCTGCAATACGACAACTTGTTGAGTCAAATGGTGGGTAGAATTCGATCAAAGCCCAATGAAAAGCTTCATGGGTGAGGTGAGGTTCATGATTCATTCTTTGCTGTTATAGTTCTTTGTTAATTTGAATTTTCACCTGTTCGATTTTCCTCCCTATCCCTTTCAATCGAGCTTTTGAGCTAACCACACTCGAAATAGGGCATCTTGCTAAGAAGGTGCTCCCACTAGTGAATTGTACATTTAGGCCTAGCCGACAATTAGCTATAGAATGATAATGTAATGGACGGTGGGTACATAGAACCATTCTGAGGAAACTTGTCAACTCTTCATGAAATACTATCTTCTGCTAACAAATTACGTTGAAGCAGCTTGACTTCAGTTTAATAGTTTTGCGAGAACTACAAAGTTTTAGTGGAATATTTGACAAGTTGAATTGACTAAACTCGATCATATTAAAGAAGAGTATTAGGGAATTAGCATATTAGACAGACTCGAGATCCTTTTGTTCATGATTAAATGATTATCATTTTTATTTGCTCATCCTCTATTTATTCTTTTCACTTTGTATTGAAAGTAGCATTTCCATATTCCAATACCGAATCTCACGTAATGAACAGTCACCTAAGTATTTGAATTTCAAGTTAATAGATCTAAATGATTTTTAATTATGTTGGGTCTTCCATGTATGAAATAGTCGCTCAATTAATGGCGTGTGAAACGACCAATCGTAGTAAAAGTTATGACATATCAAAGTAGGTCGTTCCAAAGTAGTATTTCGAGAATTTCGATACTATGTTAACTTTCAAAATTCACCGATGATCGTATAGTATAAAGAGAAAAAAGAGTGTGTCGTAGTGTAAAAAAATTACTCAGTAAATATAAAGATGATCTCTATTATGACTAAAATGCACTTTAAGAATATAGCCTCTAGGAGATGCTAGAAGGGAATCATGAAGTCTTGACAGCCCCTCTGTCATTATATTAGAATATCGAATGGAATGCAAGGCAAAATAGGGAACTTAATTGAGGGCAACGACTTGCTAAACATACCAATAATATTTTATGGCTACTATACGAGGGAATATATTAATATTTGGTGATGATTCAACGCATAATCAATTATTGAACATTAAAATAGCCGAAAGTTTAAATTAAAGCACTCATAATATCTTGCGAACATTTCAAATAAGAGTAAGAATACTTATTACACGACTTTCAATAATTTAATCAGCAGAATTCAAATGGATATTTTATAGATAAGAAATGATTTCATCAGAATTTATACCTAGGAAATAAGGAACTTCATATTTCTCAAGTAAATTTTATTTGTTACAAACTTGATCCTCATCTGCCAAGCCGCCTGCGAAACAAAGAATTTTAATAAATAAATAGATAGATAGTGTAAAAGCAAATGTAGCATTAGAGTAATATCAAGATGTAAAATAGGAATCGAGAACACATATATACCTGCGTTATCCAACTAATCGGAAATATCAAGCTTTGGTGCACTTACTGCCATGGACTCAATTTTGGCATCATAGGGCAATTTCTAATGGTCAGATCCTTCAATAAAGGGAACACAAGATCACAGTTCTGAGAGCAAAACATTTGAATACTTGAAAGATCCTTGAGTAGTAGACGGTCCAACTTAGGAAACTCAATTCTGGTTTTCATTGCTTCAACTCTTTTGATCTCTGAAGTGCCTTCTTCTTCTTCTTCTTCTTCTTCTTTTCCAACAATCGCTTTAATTGATTCACAATTTGAAACCTCTAGATCTTTCAGAGCCACAAGATAATTGGCCATTGAAGGTGAGAATAAGTATCTTAAGCTCTTACAATCTACAACAGTAAGATCTGTCAAATTTTGGAAGACACAAATTCCTTTTGGAACCATCCTTGTAATGTGCACCAATTTTGGTAGCGCGTCCAGCGTCAATGATGTTAATCGACCAAGCATATTAATTTCTGCATCATCATTAGTGACCTTCATACCCTCAAAGTCAAACAATACTTCAAGTGCATTATTTAGTCTCGCATGAAGTACTTCAAGATTTTGCAGTAACTTAATTGAATCAAATTCCACAATGGTCAGCAATTCATGACATTCCCACACCTCCACGCCTCTTAGCATAGGCAGAGATATTTCCTTGCCTAGTAGCTTTACTATACAATCCAACCCATAAACTTTCAACTTCTCCATGTTAGGAAAGTTGACCTGCGATGCGAAGTTCAATTGAATTAGTTGGGAAAGTCAGCCAAAATTTATCCATTATGCTATCTATATAAATGAATTGCGGAAAGCTACGTCATTCTATAGAAACTGTTCAATTGTATTACAAGACACATTAATTGTGCTGTTGACTAAATAGAAATAAAGCTGAATTTCTCCTTTCATTATTACCCAATTTAATCTTTTTATTTTAAAGTTTATATGGTTAATGATTTCCTATTCTCTCAATTCTTAATTAAGACTACAGTTCTACAAAATGTTTTTGTAATTTGTATGTAGTTTATTGGAAGCCATAATTATTAACTTAAAATAAAAGACAATCTATAAGTTATTTTTGTGCTACAATTTCCAAAATTTGTCTTATTCTTCAGATTTGATACATATGAACTAAACACACTTTATAACAAATAAGGACTCTTGGATGCACATAAAAGGAAAGTTGAATACCATACCTGATTGAACAATGTTTGATGAGCAACGCCGCCATTTGATTGAGATGCGAAGCTCTTAAAGCTACTCAAATCCATCAGCCAGACTTCTTTCAGTTCTGGAAACTCAAGCATTTTGGTAACTTCATTTTCTCGTGCGTCCGTTGAAACAACTTCCTCTAACATCTCACAGCCCGATATTTCTAGACTTTGGAGATTTACCAAGCCGTTTGCAACTGACTCCCGAAACAAGCTTCTAATTTTGTTACAAGCTTTCATCCTAACCGTCATAAGGTTACAGAACAATTGAGGTTTGATGACACCCCTTGGAAGATTTCCATTGCATATCTCTATTAACTTGGGTAATTCTTCCAATGTGAGAGACTCCAATTTACCGAAGGTGCCATTTGGAATAGAGTTCGTGGCATCAATAAGATACTCGAAATCACCATATGATAGAATCAGTGCCTTCAAATTAATGAAACCATTTTCATCTAACTCACTCACAACATTCTTCAATATCTTGGCGTCTTCACCTTCTAATGGAATGTAAGGTCCCAAGTACAGCTCTTCGAGTTCCTTCGTACCCGACAAAACACCGGGTCGAAGTGCACAGGGTGACTCCTGAAACCTCAAATCAAGTGACCTTAGGTTGCTAAGATTCGTGAATTTAATAGGAGAATAGTCAACGAAAGACTTATAGAAAGAGAGAATTTCCAACTTCTTTAGACTCCCAATCATTGATAATTGAGAATGTATTTTACAGCCAATCAAGCACAGAGTTCGAAGACTCGTCAATAATTGGATTGATGTTGGAATTTGAATGTACATCCCTTTCAATTCAAGAACTCTGAGATTTTTCATATCATTGAAAAATTCTTCGGAAATGTTACGTTCTCCCAACTTGCGACATATCACCCGTAACAACTTAATGTTCCGATATTTCAACCCGCTTGGAAGCTGATCTAGCTCATCAAATGTAATTGAGATGGCACTGCACGATTCATCAGCATCGTGTTCTGGCCACTCTTTCAAACCAGCATGTTTCACCAGATATCCACCTTTATCTTTCATTGCCGTAAGTAAGCAAAAATCTCTGATAACATCATGCAATTTCACCTCGTCTTTCTCCATTTGCAATAAATTACAACTTTTTAGATTATCCACAATTGACTTTGCTAGGTTTCGAGTATCGAAGAGTGTCTTGGGTTTTTTAAACAACTCTAGCCCCTTTGCATATCTAACCAACTTTTTAATTGGAATACTTTCATCTTCAGCGAATAGAGAACATAGCAAAAGCAAGTTCCGGTCTTCATCACTATCCAAACAGTCGTAGCTCAATCTTATACTTTTGTACACGATATTGTTCATTCCTTCTTGATCGGTAGCCTGTAGACGTCGAAGTGCATCACTCCATTTATGTGCGGCCTTGTTGTTTTTCAATGCTTTGCCAACAACCACTAGTGCAAGAGGTAGACCCCCACATTCATTTGCAACTTCTTCGGCTAAGCTTACGAAATTGGCATTAGTTTCATCATCAGAAATGCGTGCCGTATCCTTGAAAAGTTGCCAACCTTCTTCTTCATCCAAAACTTTGATTTTGAATTCCCTTTGGGCATCCATTTTACTACACGTTTCTTCATTTCGCGTTGTAAACATAATTTTCAACCCTCTGCGATCACGTGGAGATGGAATTCCTATAGTTCCCAAATCAATTTCTGTCCACACATCGTCTAATATTACAAGAATGCTCTTGCCATCATTACCTTCAAGTCTTTGACGAAGTCGTCCAGCTCTCACGCTAGTTGTCTCATATTCAATTTTTAGACCAAGCGCTTCAGCGAGTTGATCTTGAATTTTGTTTATGTCTGGATCGTTAGATACAACTGCAAATGCAGCCTCGTCAAATAATTTCTCAACTTTGACTTCATTTACTATTTCCTTTGCCATTGTTGTCTTACCAACTCCAGTCATGCCATAGATCCCAATTATGCCGATATCTTTGTCCTTTAGAGCTTCCTTGATTTTCTTCTTAGTTGATAACCTTGTTTTCAACTCTTGCACCGGCGGTCGAGGATAGCCCACCCTCTCAAATGTACCTTCCCCTTTGAGCGTATCAGCCTCAATAGTCTTCTTTGTGGCTCTCCTGCTTAATAAGTAACGAGACTTCAAATTTGGACATCTATTGAATAGACACCGCATTTCAGAACCTGCCACACTGTTCAAAATTTCGTGAGCTATTTCCTTTAAGTCATCGACCTTTTGCAACCATGCCGAAACTTCTTCCCCGATGATTTCAGCATTTCTTTCGGCAGCATCAACCTGTAGTTTCACGTCCTTTCTCTTATTTTCAAGTTCTTGAACTTTATTCCGCAAATTCTGAATGTTACTGTTGTAGAAGAACGAGTACTTGATTTGGCGCAAAACTGGATCGACTGTGTATTCTGCAAGCTTCCCAACAATGGAAAATGCTATGCCCTCTGCCATTATCGGATTCTTTTCCTTTTTGTCTTATCTTTTACTTTGGAATTGCAGATTATTTCCTTGGTTGCTAGTGATGATTATCTCTACAGAGTTATTGAGAAAATTACAATAAGAGAACATCGATAATTGTAAAATCTTAGCATTCTCCACAGTAAATTAAATGAGAAAATAGGAACAAGGGAAGTTGCATCTATTCGTTATCAACCCATTGCACAACCCATTGTTTTGCATTCAAACTAACAAATCACAAATTGGTAGCCCATAAAACAAAAACAAAAAAAAAATTATAGATTTTCATTTGACTTTAACATACTTTTATTGGAAAGAATAAAAATTTATGTGAAATGTGTATATAAATTATTGCAAATATTTTATTTTATTGAAATTATTTATTTTTAAAGTACAATGCGTTACTATTTCAAATCAATACCTGCATGACAAAATGATTAGAAAACATATAATATGTTTTAAAAATATTAGTAATCTCAATTCGAAAAATAAACAAAACAAAATAAGAAAGGCATCAATACTCGTTGATAAAAGAAAAAAAATAAGATTCTCACTACACAACAAAAAGAAAAGGAAACAAAAAAGGGTCCATGGATAAAATTTAAAAATATATAGTACAAAAAATTAATATTTATAATGACAAACTTGCAGAAAGTTATTTTCTGAGAGTTATTAAGCTAACAATAAACCAATATAAAAGAATTTAATTACAAATCAAACTACTTTTTTAATAAAATCTTAAAAGATCTATTTTGGTTAGGGTAATGTGGGTCGATCATCTGTATCGTTCAAAGGGCAGACTATTGAAAAACATGAGAACAAAGCTTCAAATCGATTAAAAGCATGTTTTTGCCCCAATTAAAAGGTTAAGAATGCATTTTGAAATAATAAATTGATGAAAAATATGTAATTAAAAAATAAGTTTACGTGTAATATTATTTTATTGTAGAATGTGTGATTGAAAAGAAAAAAAATATACTTAATTTTAAAAAAAATGAAAATCAAATAAGGACTAAACATGAAGAAATGATAAACTTATAAGAGAGGGACAGAAACTCAAAAGTGAGTTCAGCCCTAAAAGATAAAGAATAATCTTAGGGCATGTTTGTTTTTTATTCTCAAATTCTATAGTAAATCAATTCTCATTTTTAACCACACATTCTTCAATAAAATAATATTTTCCATCACATCAATAATTTTTTCTTCTTTTTCAACCACACATTTCCCATCATATCACTATTCAAAAATCAATTCTTCCCCCCAAAAATTCCTATCAAACAAGAACTTCCGTAGCATATCTGAAAGATAAATAGTCATGTTCCATGGTTATTATTCAAAAAAACCTGCTTTTGTGATGAAAGTAGGCTAAAAAATCAGTAAACTAAAAATGGATAATTTAAACAGGTACAAATATATAATTTTTTGTAAATTAAAATGTATATATGTAAGTATGGGTGAGAAACATTCGGTTTCCCCTTTCGTCCCTATAGTTTTAGTTTTTGGTCAACAATGCCCTTATTCATTCTTCATGATTCACATTAATTCATGCATTAAATTTTTTGTGGTTTACTTTCTTATTTTTATTATTCTAGCAATATTTAACTTTTAAACTCATTTCCTTTAAAAACATTAATTTAAATAAAAAATTAAACTTAAAAGAACTGAAAGTTCACATTATAAATGTATATAATTTTTCAAGGAAATGTGTTTTTAAATAATGATTTGTTTAAAGAATGTGTAGTTAAAAAAGAGAAAAAAATAAATTAGATTTACGAGTAAAATTATTTTATGAAAAAATGTGTGATTGAAAATGAGTTTGAAAAAATGGGACTCAAACAAATAAGTTATTATTCTAACTAAAGTCAAATTTTACTCTATAAAAAATTACTAAAAGAAAATTAAACTAAAAAGTTTTTATTTATAGATTCGCAAGACCTATCTCGATATTTGGCAATGTTTTAGCATGCGTGCTTCCATTATTTTTTACTTTTTATACATATTTAATTGTGTGTTTGGATTAATGAATTTTTTTAACTAATTGTTACCTTTTTTTTTCTTTTTTTGAGCAAATTTATTGATTATGGGTGAGAAGGAAAATAATTTGTGATTAAATGTTTAGAGGCATAAAAATGCATTGGGGGTACTTTGTGCTCCGAGGATGCCCAATCACTCTAATGAACAATACTGAAAAAATTAATTAAATAGGAGTCACTATAAAATGGAGTAAATATATAAAGTATAGAAAGATTGAATAAACATATATAATTAAGAAAAACTAGCTACCTCGTGATTCGAGGATGCTACATACCCTATTGCAATAACATAAGCTTTCCTGTTTGATTGAAATATGAATATTAAGTGATGAAATAAAATAGAAAATGAAAATTGGTAGTGTTTTAATTATATATCTGTCGCATAAGAAGACAATTTTATGAATAAGTGTAGAGACAAAAGTCTTATGTTGGTATTTTACATTGAGAACGAGACATAGTTTTATAGTGTAATGTTTGGCACTGTGGATAACTTGCTAATCAAATTATTCGATTCATTTCGTACCAAATTATTAACTTTACAATGTTACTTGTAACTTTGTCCCAACTCCTTATTGTCACTTTCGTATTTTTATTGCTGCCCTTTATTTTTTATTTTCCTGTTAGTTCTACTAGATCAAAAGCTAACGATCAACTTTGCATCTAATTTGACAGCAAGCAAACAAATAATATAAACTAGGAATTTTAACAATATTCTCTTACATTTCAAGAGGACAGGAATAAAATTCTGTACAATTAAATCACCCAACCATCCAATGTGTTTTTTATAATCATAGCCATTCTATTTTTCTTTTTCACATAGTTACGACAATTAAACATTTGGCGAACCCACAATACAGTTTGATGAGAAAATAATTTACAGGTCTAGATCCACTCTCTCTCTAGTTTGCAATAGAAATAAATGAATAAGATGTTCGTTTATTTCCTTGGCTAAGTGAATCTGTGCAATGAATTTAATCAATTAAGTAAACTTTCTTCTTCACATTTTTTAGTAACCGTTACGCCCCGTCGTACAAGGCTCTTATTATTGGTAACATTACAGCCAATTAAGGAAACAACAAGAATTCACCTAAGGCCGGCAATCCACCGAAGCCATGAACAAAGGAAGCCGAAGTGAGCTAAATGCCCCAGCCGACCCAACAAGACGCGTGGAGTCGAACCTCCATGTTGGAGGCGAATCATTATGATCGTATTTTCGAAGCTATGAGCCTTCATTTCACAGGGAATCTTTCATAGTTTCGCCACATCAAAGAGATTTTTTGTACGATTAATTGATTTGACATATCCGCAGCAAATGTCTTTTAGTCAGCTTTTCATATGGTAGATCTAGGCTATATGGTGGTTACATTTATTACCACCTCAACTTAAGACAATGGAGGTGACTGTTGGAACGTACTTGCACAAAGTTCTGAGGCATAGGGAAAATACGAAGCTCCCTAAAGAAAGGGAGGTTGTTGTCATCGTCATTGAGCTCGTAGGACCAACACGGCTCATCAGAATCATTCCCATCTGTCAAAGGACGAGGTGGTTGTTGGGAAGTTCCGTCTCGATTCCCTCAATCGACTAGATTCTGCCTCTCCCACCTATTCCTAGGCGGAGGGGCCTGAATTTCCTGACTTTATGCACGCTCTTGTAGGCAAGCTGTTTGATGGGCGGATTGATCCCTATTTCTAGGCATTCGCTGGTTCGATCAAACACCGGCGGACCTTTGATGCCGTTCTTCATATTCAGAGGGGAAGTTATCTTCTCTAGCTCAGTCATTATCAGCTGGGGAATATTGATCAAGTATTCCAATAAACTTTTTCTTTCGTAGGGAGACTCGTGGTTACAGTAACGTTTCCCACAAACGATGTCAATCTGTTGACCTCGAAAAATGGTCCCGACATGTGGCCAACAGAACGAGACTCCACGTAAGTTCTTCCATGCACATAGTAGCACACCGTCAATCACTCATGGCCCTTTCCGGTGAGGTTGGAGGAGGCCGTGAGCACTCGACGGTCAAATCAGTATTTCAGTCAACCGAAAAGTGGTTTCCGACGGTGAAGTGGTCACCGGGACGTGATTGAGAATATGTGTGTGAATATGTAGAAGGGCTCAAAGTTAAAGATTCTAATGCCAAACGTAAGTAATGGGAACCCTTTACTCTTACAAGTATGGGGGTATTATATTGAGAAAGGGAAGATGTGAACCGTTAGATGATAGGACACGTGGCTTCAGATCCCGGCCGATCCATCTCTTCATAGGTGTCAATCTATCAATCGTTATGTTAGCGGACATTAAATGATTTCTGACATATTAGCTGAATTGACTGTTTGTAGCCCGCCTCACGTCTCATCAATTAGTCAAGAACTTGACTTTGGAGATCTTTGAAAAGATCTTGATAGTGGGTGGCGAGGCGGACTATAAGATGTGACGAATATGGAGTGCGGATCTTTGCATCCGTTGTGACTGACGGATGAGTTCAGTTCTTTCACTAGGTGGGGGAAGGGGGGCGATAGTGCTTCGATTCGGAGTTATGGAATCAATTCGTACGACATGGATTCAGTTCGGCTGCCACGTGACAACACCAAACCAGTTCGGATGCCACGTGGGGGTGAGGTGAATGGACGAGGTGGAGGGCCTCGGAGGGCCCGTAACATTCTCTATAAAAAATTTGGCAAAAAAAAAATATAAAAATCCAGCACACCAAGCAGTGCTCTTTTAAACATTTGTGTTTGACGTCCTTTCAGATTTCAAAGGCCGTAACCAATTCTTCGAGAGTTGAGTTGACTTTGTTCATATAGTAGAAAAAATCAAATTGCTTTGTAAGTGGGCAATTAACTAAATATAATTAATTTAACTAATTAACGAGGACGTATTCAAACTTTAACTGGATATTCCAACCATTAGGGTTAGGACTTGGACAAGGGCATGTTTGACTAAGTTAGTTTGCAAACGTTAATACTGCTTCTAAACATGTTGAGACACATAATATTTTGTTATTTATAAATAAAATTTCACATATTTGACCGTAAAGCATGAGTTAACTCTAAAATAAGTAATTTATTGTAACTTAGACCAACAAAAAACCTTACATGTTTACTTAAAAGTAGAATTTTGAACTTAGAAACATGGACTTGAATGGAAAGAAAATATAACAAATTTCATTGTTGGTCACCTAACTCTCAGGTTTGTTCATGTTGGTCATCCAACTTATAGTTTTGTTTCATTTTGATCATTCTATACTTATAGATTTGGCAACAAAATTTTTTTCTATGTTCTATAAACGCAACTTCTATATTTTTCTTGTTATGGAAGAGCAATTATTTTATGGTGATAGATAATACATATATAGATATTGGACCTATGTAACATCCCCGTTAATCACTAGTCAAGTCACATATTCTACAATTTTACTAATTGTTACATATAGAATAGTCAAATTGTTATCAAGAAAATTAGGTTGTGGTAAAAAAAAAAAGAGTAGGAAACAAAAGGAAAAAAAATTAGGAGGAATGGAAAATGATAAGTGTTTGATTAAAACCCTAATAATCATAAACTATCATCATCACATTTTATGGATCATTTTTTTAAAGTAGTAATTAACATATTTTAAACTATATATAATAAAATAAATAAAAATAATAGTCAATTGAAGTTAAAGAGCAGAAGGAATTAGATAATAATATTACCATTTCTATATTTCTAATCCTTTCATTTTATTTTCACAAAATTCTCGCCAATCGATACAAACTTCTAAAATATTACTGTCTAATCGCTCTGCTTTTTAATTTATTTTATTATGTATAGTTTAAAATCTATTAATTACTACTTCCAAAACTGCTAATTTTCCATAAAATGGATTATATAATTTTATGTATAGAGTCGATGTCACATTGAGGATAGCAATGATTATAGGGTCTATGACTATGGTTCATAGAATCCCATCTTATAATATTTGAACAATAGAATTAATTATTGAATTGTGAGAAGGCTGATGTTATATGTAATGAGGACGAATATAATGATTTTTTCAAATTTTGAAATTATATTAGAGATTTATTTAGAAAGGAATGAATATAAAGAGTTTGTGTGGATCTATATTGTTTGAATGAATGAATTTAATTAGGACAATATTGAAATGTGACGTGGATGAAAATATTAATTTTTTTAAAATTTTAATATTTTAATTGGGATAAATATAGAGTGGGATGAATATATAACAATCCTGGATGCAAATAGCGGCTCCCAATATAAATTGTAAAATTTTTTATTTGTATTTTCTACGTAAAAGTAAAAGTTAGTAAGTGGAAGATTTGTAAAAGTCATTACAAGTTATTAATATTTGAGATGTGCTAATTTGTGGGTCCCACACTAATGTGAGAGGTTGTAAGATTTACAATCATCTAATGATTGTACAAGTGGAAAAATCCTTAATATTTTCAATACCAGTGAGTTTTGAGGACTTTAAAGTTTTGATTTTCCATTACATTTAGAAACTTTTAAGAAGCCTTCTACATTGAATACCTTAAAATGTATATTGAATACATCTAGACACTTTTAAATCTGTAAAAGTCTTTAAAAGTCTCAATTCTTGTGTTCTTCATTTTATTTTACTTTATTTTTTGTTGTGTGTTCTTGGTGCATTTTGGTGCTAATCGGGTCACTATTTAGAATCAATAGGTACTTCGTTCAGCAAGGATGACAACAAGGCGAGACGATAGTTAAAAGATCCCCATTTATTATCCCATTTCATTATTTATCTATATTTTTATTATTTTTTATTTTTGAAATACTATTTAAATTGAAATATATGAAAATAAAATAAAAAGATTTTGTATGGATGGGGAATTCGAGGCACATACTATGTTTTTCATCCTCGTCCCATTTTCTATTTTGGGCAGGTAATGCGAGTCGTGTCGGGTCTGGATTTTATCATCCATATCGTTCAAATGAGAGGTTATTGAAAAAATGAGAACAAAATCTCAAAACGATCAAACAAGTATTAATGATAGCCTTATAAGGAATTGATTTGCTCCACTTAATCGGTAAACGTGAAACCTCAATTTCCCATACTATCAAGCATAGTGGGAAAGTGGAGATAAGAGGATATTTTTCATTTCAACTCCAAAAGTGTCATCTTCCATATTCAAAAACCTACTTTTGTGATGAAAGCAGGCTAAAAAATTGGTAAATTAAAAATGGATAATTACGAAGCAAATCTAAACAAATGCAAATACATTAACATTTTGTAAATGAAATTGTATATATACACATCAACGTGATTAATTTTAAAAAAAAAAAAAAAAAAATTTTTTTTGTTCTTTTGGGTAGATTTATTTATTATGGGTGAGAAGGAAAATAATTTGTGATTTAAATATTGTTGTATCTTTGGTAAGAATTTGTGGTTAAAAAATAGTGTTGGAAAATTGAGTTTTAAAAAATCTATATCAAAGATTTCCATCAACAAATATGAAAAATTAATCATCATACATAAAAACACAGATAATACACTATTCTATCATTTACGTCCCAAGGAAATTTAAAGTTAGAAAGATATCGAAAACTTTCAACGAATTTGTTAACTAGCTATAGTTTTTGTGCATCATGGAAAGCTAAATTGCGTGTAGCGACATAAATCAATGATTGAATGTCTATCTCTTCTTAACTACTCTAAATTAGCCTTCTGTATATGTTGATGAGTGGCATAAAAATGAATTGGGAGTACCTACCTTGTGCTCCGATGATGCCCAGTCGCTATAACGAACAATACTGGAAAAATTCATTAAATTTTAGTCACTATAAGGAGTTAATATAGAAAGATTGAATAAGTGTAAAGAAAAACCAATGGAAGTACTCACCTTGTGATCTGAGGATGCCACACGTCCTATTGCAATAATACAAGCTTTCTAATCTGGTTGAAATATGTATAATAAGTGAGTGTAGAGAGAGAAGCCTTATGTTTAGTTGATAATGATAACGAAGTGGACGAAACCCAGTTTTATACTGTTAAAACGTGGTAATAAAATTATTGGATTCCTTTGGGGTACCAAATTAATTAGCTCTAAAATGTTCCTTTGGTGCCCACTAATTATTGTCACTTTTCGTAGTTTTCTTCATGCACTTTATTCTTTTCTCCCCGTTAACACTACAAGATCAAAAGCTAAGGAGTAAAGTTGCATCTGATTTGACAGAAAGCAAACAAATAATGTAAACTAGAAACTTTAAAATATTCTTTAAGATTTCAACAGATATGAATTGCCAGCACAATAATTCACCATCATGAAACCAAGTCTGTATTATTGAAGCTGTTTGTTTCTTTTCTCTTATTCTGGCATCCAAGAAAAAGGAATTATCAACTGTTGGAATATGTTACAATGTTGACTCTGTTTGACCAGAATGATGGAGGACTGCTCACTGATAGGGCTGGATAAAAGTCTCGAACCGAACCAAACCGAATCGAATCGAATCGAGCGATTTTTCATAAATTAAATACCCAAACGAGTATTTTAATTGAGAATCGATGATTTTGGTTTGGTTCTCAGTTCTAGGCCAAGAACCGAAGAATCGAATAAGAATCGAATCTAAATAATTTTTTTAATTTTTTATATTAAATTAATTAAATAATTTTAATTTTTTCTAAACAAACTAGCAAATTTAAATAATTTTCTATTTTTTCGTATTTGTATATATTGAATTAATCTTATTGAACATCTTGTTATTTATATGTTTTTAAATTAAGCTATGTTAATTTGTAATAGTTACAAATGAACATATTATTAGTTATATTTATATAGTGTTGTTGTAAATGTTAAAAAATTTAATTATGGTACGGAATCGAACCGAACCCGAATGGTTCCATAATTATATTTGGACCCAACGGTTCGGAAGAGAACTTAACCATGTCCAACCCTACTGACTGGGTTGACAATTGACTGTTGAAATTGAAATTGATTTGAGGCATATCGTGTTTCCAATATTCAGTTTGCAAAATTGGCTATAAAGCGTGCTTGCAATTCAAGCTTTTGTTAGTGGGCTAATTGCATGGGATGTTCCCATGTGTTACCTCATGTACCGTTGGATTGACTGACCTTTTGGTGGCTTCCATGCGTCAATGACTGATTGTTGGATTGTAGGTTTGTTACTTGCACGATTTGGCTTTTGTTCATTCCCTCTCTACCAAAGGGGTGCTTGAAGATGTTGACATCCCTCATTTCTCTTCATTCTCTAACTTGGGAGATTGGTGACTAGGGGGACGAACAAATTTTGAAGTCAATTGTCTAAGAGATGTTGAATTGAATCGCATTGTGGAGACAGTTTAATGGAAATTTAGGTTAAGAAGAGACTATAACTTCAAAAAGTTAAACCTGATAGATCAACATTTAGTTATTTTTATTTAGTCTTAAAGACATTTGACATGACTAATTTTGATTTTGTTTCGTGTAGAAGAGCTTTTGGAGAAGATTGTCTTAATTTTTCTTTGTAAACTAATTTTTAAAAGAACTTTATTCAAAAATACTTTTAGAGGAAGCCCCAATCAACCAGCTTTCTTTAAAAACTCTTCTAATTAGAAGAAACAATTTCATAATATTAATCATACAGGTTCAAAATTGTTTTTCTTAGATAGCTTCTTTTGACTTTTTAAAAGACATGTCAAATGGGCATTTAATAAAGCCCTCACATGCAAGCGAAATTTATCTTTTCATCAAAGGCATGACATATTCTTACTTTTCATAAATGGGTAGCTGCCTTGAATACAAGACTTTCCCTTGCTCTAATACTATGTTATACCATCTCATAGCGAAAGCTAATGAAGAAGAGGCAAATTTATTTATTTTAGTTTTATTGTTAGACAGTTGCGTGTCATATATTTATTATCTGTAGAATCTGTGAAAAACATATAAAACTCAATGTACATTTCTTTTTCAATACATTGTTGTCAAGACATATTTGGGTCTTATAATCTCAGCCAATCACCACTCTATCATGCTTTAAGTGACTTGTTGGTAAATTTTAAGGCTTTATATCATATCAAGCCAGTCAATTGCTGATCTCCAGTTTATTTTGATAGGCATCTTTGGTAAAGAAGTATAACAAACATTTGCCAAAACTGAGGAATAATACACTGAAGTCGGGTAGATACGAGGAAAGGCTTGCTCCTCCTCGAACCTTAATGTGTCGCAGTTATGCCAGGTTGTCCTCCAGGGGAAGGGTGATGGCCATGATGACCCTATGGATATCCCCAAAATAGTCGAGCGCTTCAACATTGTGGTTACCAGGTTCAAAGGGTGCTTCCGTTTGTAGCACTGCCTCCCGAGGAAGAGTAGTAAAACGAACAAGCATCAACTATGACCATAGCATTCATAGTTGAGTTTGATTTGCAAGTTATAGTCTTTTATACGAGGAATAGATCTCTTTTGAAATGAAAATGCGTGGAATATAGTAAAAAAATGATCAATCACAACGTTGTGGTCATGGTCGAGATCAATTTGCTAGTATGGTCTTTAGCACGAGGAATAGATATTCTAGAAACATGAAATGTCGTCTGTGATGTTTGCTCCTTTTTGTTGGACAATATTATTGTTAGCAATGTATACAAATTTGGCCTATTAGTCAAATTTTAACTTGCTTCAAACATTTCCACGTGAGCCGACATACATGATTGATAAGTTGTACCAGTGGTGTCAAACTCTCCCAGGATGGGAGAAGCACAGTTCAAACCCTGTGTTAGGTCCAATTTTGTAATTAGCAAAATTAACAATTTTCAAATTTGTAATTGATAATTTTCTTAGTTAAAATCATGTCCTAGTTGAATTGAATTAAGAGTTTATCCAATTTTAATAAAAGTCAAAATAAGAGTTATTGAGTCCTAAGTAAAGTAAAAAGAGTTGAGATCGATAGCATAGATCTTGAAGGAGTCCAAGATATCCAAAAAGATTACATGTGATCATTGAAATGAAATAAGAAGTCAAAGAAACGTAAAAGTGTTGCACAAATTATGCTCCAAATTCTCAGCACAACTTGCAATGCATTTTTTATATAGAAAATATTCGAATTTGGACAAAGTTATTTCTAGAAGAGTTGTAACTATTTGAGTTAGTTTTCCATCCCACTTTGAATCACCTCCATCAGACATCGGGAGAGAAAGTTATGATGAAAATACTGGGCTCACCTGGAGCTGGCCTGACGCTCAAGATGTTGATTCTCAAGCTGATTTTGAGTTCCATTTCAACCCAAATACTATCCATTATAAGTATATACTTATGTCACGTCCAAAAGGGTGGTTGAACAATATTTTGATTAGAGAGATCATTCTTTGAAGATCCAAGCATCCTTCCATTGATTGTTGATTCAACCATAAATATTATTTGTTCATTATTCAATCCATATATTGATCCAAATAGTAGAACCTTGTTGTAAGTCAAGAGTTTGTTCTTTGAAAGTAAAAACCATATTCCAATATCTCTTGCACAAGCCTACAAGATCAAACACAAGATTTTTTGATCAAACACCAAACCATCTAATCCAATGGAGATAAACGATACTAGAGATCGAGAGCTGATGCAGAAACACACAGTCCAAGGAGTCTAAGGAAATATACCAAGGGTCGGGATTTGGTGTGAGGAGCACGCAGTCCAAGAGGGTCAAGATGATATATCAGGAGTCGGGATCTGATGTGAGAAGCACGCAGTCTAGTAGGATCAAAGTTGACTACATGTTAATTATGTCAAAGAGGACTAAGGATTAGTTGAGTTTGAACCATACTGTAAGATGTTTCGTTTATAATAAATTATTCACCGGTAATGTGCCGAGAGCTTTTGATCATTTGTGAAGGGTTTTCTCCGTGATCATATTAGTGTTATTTACTTTACGCAATTTACAAACTGTGGTATTCAAATTTAGGATAAATTGACTTTGTTGACATAATCATCTAGAAACAATTAAAAAGTGACTTTTTGCTTTTAATTATATAATTTCGCACGCTGAGTCTAAATATTCGATAAATTTAAATGGTCATCCTGCACGACACACAGGTCTGTAACTACACGATAAAAAAAGGTAAAAGCCCAACATGGCTTGACAAGGGCCACCTCACAATTGATCAACACAACTCAATTTACACCATCGTACAGCAGTAGTGCTTGATAGATTTTAACAAGATCAAAGAGAGGAGGCTTCCGAAATGCTTGCTCATGTCCTGTCGAGTCATGTACAGTCTATCAAACCGAATAATACCTGTAAAGTATAAAAGCCAATGGATCTAAGTGGTAACATTAAACTTCTCATCGTTTATTAAAGTAACTTGTTCAAAAACTAAATGATGACATGTGGCTAACAATACAAATAAATATGAAATTACAGTCTTACCTAAACCTAACACGGCCTTTGATTTATCCCTTCTAACTATTATGAATAATGGCCTGTGAATAATACCTTAATCAAATGACGCTTACCCCTCTTCTCTACATGGGGGCCTATTAAGATAGGCCAAAGAATGATATAAAATAAAAAAGGTGACAAAAAGGTAAAACAAATGGTGAAATTCTATTAAAATCGACTCTAAACAATTCGAAGTGAATTCATAAGCAACAAATGTTACAGCACCTGCAGGTGCAGCTTCGACAATTGAGGGGACAATGCCTTTATAAAGTCCAGCCAAACCTTCAGTGAGCAGAATTTGTCGGAGGGCGTCCTACATATTTTTGCATGCGTGATGCTCTACTCAAGCTCCACATCTTGGATCCTTTTGTAGACCTTCGATCTGCAGAATGAATTACTTGATAAGCTACATGCTAGTGTAGATTTCTCTTTAATAACAGATAACTGAGACCACAAAAGTTAATGAAGTTCAATCGTATAGTTCAAGTGGTAAAGATTATTTTATATGATTCAACGGGAAAAAGGAACTCATTAAGCCACATTCTACATAGATGAAGTTAAATTAAGATATATCCTCGATCCTCTCCTAGAAATATAACCTGAGAATTGTATCATACACAATAGGAATTGTAATCTTGATTGTTTTCCTTTGCCCCATCAGTACAAGTTTAAGATCATGGTAATTTACAGAGGGCAGAGATTGCAACGGAGATTACTATTTACTTTCTTCTCATTCCCTCCTCTCTTTATTTATAAAGGACAGAGATTGAAAATAGGCTCCAAGAGACTATATAATCACTTTTATATTGTGCAGGGAAACAAGGATACCGGATCTGACTCATTTCAAGTCATTACTAAATTCCTTTCCTTTCTAACACCGTCACAGATCATGAAAAATTAAGAAATAGTAAAAACAAGTGGCTGCAGTTAAAACAAAGCAAATATAATAGGCATCTTAAGCTATATGATATGAAATTAAAAACCAACTCCGAAAAAATAAGAAACTGTGCTTCAACAAAATGAAATTCATTTGATCCTTGTCTTGGGAAAAATAAGAAATTATGGCTGACCTCAGGCAAATCAATGGCCAAAACAAAATAAAGTTATAGAATACAGTCAATGGTCAAAAAATCCAATCTTTTCAACTAGCTTCAGACCAATTACGAGTTAAAACACATCAATATCTGAAATCAAGAAATTAAACCCTATATACAATAGAAAACGAACGTGAAGCTCCAAATACCAAATAAATCCAAATTCGAAAAAATTGTAATCCAAAACACATATAAATATACGCATAGAAGCAAAGGGATTTTACCTAGGGGTCACTGGAACCTTCTTCGAGTAGGGGGCGGAAGTGGAGGTCAAATAAATGAATTTGAACAGACCCCAACTACAAAAATTACAATGCAGAGAACTTGCAGTAAGGAGAATACTTTTAAATCCATTAGTTCCTAAATAGAAACCAGAAGAAAATTAATTATCTACATACATGCTCAACTCGACCAATTAACCATTTCATCCGACCCCAAATGCAAAAGCCCAAAAGAAGATATATAAAATGAACATAATATTTCAAAACAAATCGGAGATTTTACGGTCTGAGATTCTAACCGGATGTACGGGTCGCACCTAGCATCCACCGAGCCAATCCCTGTGAACTCGGAGGGCCATAA
Organism: Fraxinus americana; assembly: GCA_035079005.1. Taxonomy (NCBI): domain Eukaryota; kingdom Viridiplantae; phylum Streptophyta; class Magnoliopsida; order Lamiales; family Oleaceae; genus Fraxinus; species Fraxinus americana. The sequence goes on along the minus strand of JAVHZT010000107.1, from coordinate 114,928 downwards.
TCCTAAAAGGGAGCTCGTCTAAAGCAAATACATGGAAATGGCCGGCCATATTTTGAATGTGGCACCATTTAAAAAAAAAGTTTAAAAGTTAAAATTGTGAACTTAAATATCTAAAGCCAAAAATACTCTCATCTATGTGAAAGTGTTTGAGTAGAGAGAAAAAAATTTAAAAAAAAAAACTCACACGGTCTCTCACAGTCGGGATTCAGTTGAAGTCTGTCATCTTCACAGTCCGATCACTACACAACTCAATCACCGATAATATTATCTTCAACTAGATTTTTTTTTTTGTGGATTGTGAGATTGATTTTTCATTTACGACGTTTCAAAATTTTGTGGATTAAATTTAACGTTAATGATGCTTATTCTCCATTATTTAGGAAGATTATTGATTGTAGTAGTGATTTAATTTTTATTCTTTTTTTTTTTTTTTGCTCAAAAATACCTTCTTCTCTATGGAAATAATGATTTCCGACGAGAGAAATGAGCCGGCAAGTGTTAAACAGCCCCTGATTGTTAACAGTCGTCGGACCCAACTGTTAACAGTCGGGTTTTGCTAGTCGACCCAGACTATTAGTCTGCCCAAATCTTTTACGTAATTTCTCTTATTTTCACTTTCACAATGATTTGAACATTTCTTTCAGCAACACCAACCTGTAGTTTTACGAAATTTCTCTTATTTTCAAGATCTTGAACTTTATCCGGCAAAATTCTGACTGTTACCGTTGTAGAAGAACAAGTACTTAGCGCAAAACTGGCTCGATTGTATATTCTGCAAGCTTCTCAGCAATGGAATAAGCTATGCCCTCTGCTATTATTAGATTCTTTTCCTTAGTCCTACCTTTTACTTTCGATGAGTTTAATGAAATTGTAGATTATTTCCTTGGTTGTTAGTGCTGATTATCTCTATAGAGTTATTGTGAAAATTACAGTTAAGAGAACATCGATAATCGTAAAATTTTAGCATTCTCTACAGTAAATAAATGGAAAAATAGGGACAAACGAGGTTGCATCTATTCGTTATTATTGCACAACCCATTGTTTTGCATTCAAACTATCAAATCACAAATTGGTAGCCCATAAATCAATATAAAAATTTTATAGAATTTCATTTGATTTTAACATACTTTTATTGGAAAGAATAAAAATTTTCCTACATGATAAAATGAACATATAATACGATTTAAAAAATATTAGTAATCTCAATTATAAAAATAAATAAGAAATTAAGAAAGGCATCAATGCTGGTCGATAAAAGAAAAAATAAGTTTCTCACTACGCAACCCGAAAAAAAGTAAAAAAAAAACAGACCAGGGATAAAATTTGAAAATATATAGTACAAAAATTAATATTTATCATGGCTTAAGCTTGTAGAAAGTTATTAAACTAACGATAAACCAATATAAAAGATCCTAATTACAAATCATTCTGCTTCTTTTAATAAAATCTTGTAAGAATTTAAATCAGAAATTGATCTTTTTCAAAGAAAATTGAGAGAAACAATGAAAAATAATAGAGAGAATAAAAAATAAAAAAAGGAGAATGTTAGAAAGAAAAAAAACTAACATGTTGACAAGAGAGAACATAATGATATACTTTTTAATTAAAAAATTAATAATTCGTAAAACTAAAGATGGAAAAGAATATTACAGAATGAAAATAGCCATCTTCGATATTTATTATTCAAAAACCTGCTTTTGTAATGAAAGTAGACTAAAAAATATTTAAATTAAAAATGGATAATTAGAAAGCAAATCTAAACAAATACAAATATATTAAAATTTTGTAAATTAAATGTATATATACATCAACATCTATTTCAATACAATCTATAGAAGTATAGGCGAGAAACATTATGTTTCCCCTTTCGTCCCTATAATTTTAGCTTTAGGTCAACAATGCCCTTATTCATTCTTCATAATTTGCATTAATTCATGCATTAAATTTTTATTGTTTACTTTTTTACATTTATTATTCTATTAATAATTAACTTTTCAGTCACACGCCCTATTCCAATAACACAAGCTTTTCAGTCTGGTCATATTAAGTGAGGAAATAAAATAGAGAAGGAAAATTATATTGTTTTAATTATATGAATAATTACAGAGATAAAAGCTTGATATATTGCAATGAAGAGAAAGAGACATAATTTTATAGTGCAAATTAAATAAGTGAATGAGCTGTTCGTTTACAGTATAAATAAGTGAATGAGCTGTTCGTTTATTTCCGTAGCAAGTGAAGCTGTGCACTAGTTTAGGAAGATATGTAAACTCCAGTGAATGTAATCATGTACACTTTCTTCATGATCTTTGGTAACCATTAGACCCTTACAGACACGTTATTTGTTGGATGAATTAGTTCATAAATTATATTTTGTTAACAAAAATATACGTGCATGCAAATTTGAATTGAGTAACGACTTACCGAAATCATGGTACGTGCATGATAACGATCAAATCATGACTTGCTCAAATGTAGAAAATGTAAAAATATGAAGGAGAAGAAATGAAACGAGGTCATGCAAATCTCCTTAAGACGGATTTTGCCCCATTTACTGGTGCTAACATCATCAAATGGACGTATATCTCCCATGGTACAACGCTTCTTTCAAAATTAATATAGCACCTACTAATTTTTTTGGGCGAACCAATGCTTGACTGTATTCTTCTAGAATGGAAGATATCGAATAATAAATATCAAACACATGAAATTATTTTGACAGACTTCAGAGAGAAAAAATTAGAAATCAATTATTAGGAATTGATTTGCAGTGAAGAAAATTGAATTAGGATGGTCCTATTTATAGATTTTCATGTGTTTCTTCCTAACGGTTGCATCTTTTGATAAAATTAATTTTAACCATTAGATCGCACAATTTCACAATTGATGGTATAGATTGCATCTTAATAAAAGGTCATAAATTTTCGTTATGCACCTTACACTTGAAGAGTCGCACCCAATCGTTAAACCAATTGGTGACTTTTCCAATTCACACATTTTAATCTTTATATTACCCCAAAATTCCAACATTATCCCAATTTAAGAGATCTGATTTGCTTTTCTTTCTCCTACAATATGAAACAAATAGAAGAAATAGGGGAAAGTGTCCTAGCTACCATAATCTTGAACCTAGCCTCATTAAGAAACACTGCTACCATACTTTTTATAACTGGCTATTGATTTTTCTTAACTTGGTTTTTTGACTTCAAAATTTTGCATCATGTGAATATGGAAAATGTAATTTAAGAGAGGGATCCATAATGCGATAGTTTGTTGAGTCAAATGGTGGGTACAATTCGATCAAATCCTGGTGGAAAGCTTGTTTGCTGTTCTAGTTCTTTGTCAATTTGAATTTTTAGCCGCCGGATTTTCCTCCCTATCCCCTTTCAACGGAGCTCTTGTAGAATTGTAGCAATCACACACTTGATTTGGACTAGCTAACCGCACTCATATCAGGGCATCTTGATAAGAAGGTGCTCCCACTAATGAAATCTCGTTTCCCATCTAATATGTTGTTTAGTCACATAGCCATTCTATTTTTCTTTTTCTCATAGTTACGACAATCAAACATTTGGTGAACCAACTGTACAATTTGATTAGAAAATGATTTACTGGTCTAGATCCATTGACTCTTTGGCTTACAACAGAAATAAGTGCATAAGTTGTTTGTTGATTTCCGTAGCTAAGCGAAGCTGTGCAATGAATTTAATCAATTGAGTTCACTTTCTTCTTCTTCTTTCGTAACTGTTAAGCCTCGTCCTATGAGACTCTTATTATTGACCACACTGCAGCCACCTAGGAAACAACAAGAATCCACTTAAGGCCCGTACTCACACAATACTTTTCTCATGTGGCCCAACCAAAGCCATCAACAAAGGAAGCTGAAGTGAGCTAAATGCACCAACCTAAGTGACATGCGGAGGTTGAACCTCCATGTTTGAGACAAGACGTCACAATCTACGACAGCATATTTACAAAGCGATGAGCCTTTATTTCACAAAGCATCATTCATGTCTTCACGTTATTCAATAGTTCTTTCGTATGATTAATTGATTGGACATCTCTGCAGCAGATGTCTTTTAATCAACTTTTTAGTCTATTTTTTAGATGACAAGTCTAAACTATAGAGTGGCTACCATATAGAATCATTTAATGCACCCTTAATCTAGAACAATGACACCTATGAGGTTGACGCGTAGATAGTTAAAATGAGGTCACGTGTCATCCATTCAATAGTGACAACTACTTTTCTTCTGCTATAAAAGCTCACGCTTAATACCATTCACATGTAATGCTAATTGACACCCTCAAAAGTGACTTAGCTTGGTAATATAGTTTCTCTCTTCAAACTCGGCTATCATACACATACTCGTGGCTCCCGTTTCATTATCCCACACTTAAAATCATATATAAGTTGATTGATTTGATCATCAAAGTGCATGCGGCTGCCTTCCCCACCGTTTAAGAAGTTCACGTGCACAAAATGGTTTGTCAAATTTTATAAGAGCTTGACACATAAACGAGAGTGGAGTGGAGATCTGTTGGCCACGCTATCCAGCTGAAAGCTAAGGTCAAGAGTAACCATTACAGACACATTGTCCTCGTAGTTTATAATAGATCTAATTTGCCTTTCCTCTTCGTACATTATCAAACAAATAGAATAAATGGGGAGAACTGCCCCGGCTACCATAATCTTGAACCTAACCTAATTAACAAACTTTGCCAACTAATTAATTTATATAGAATAAATAATGTCTAAGCAATTACAACATATATACTGAAAACATGATATAAAATGGGATACTATTGTAGAATATATAAATATGATGTCAAGAGAGAGCAAATAAAGGCTATGAATTGAAATTTTGTCAAGAGTACTCATTTACACCCAGGCACAAATTACAAATCACACCAAAAACAAAGAGAAATAATAAAAATAAGCGTAATTCTCAGGAAATTAAAAAAGTATCAGCCAAAATGATGGAATGTAGCCAAAATTCTACTTGCTTGAAAGCTTCACCTTCGAGTTTCACTCGGAATCCTATTTTCACTTAAAAAGAGAGTATTATTTATCCAAATTAGAATCGATCTATAAAAAACAGTGAAAGTATTTTGAAGCAGTGAATCTAGTGATAAAATATGGGCTTAATTAAAAGTACTATTTCAACCTCGGGCATACAGTACCCTAACAGCCACAAACTCCTCCTTACACATTACACTGAAAAGGTAACATTAGATAGGATTTTCTAGCTCTGTATTCGGATTTTCAAAATCTTGTTCTCTAATTAAAAACTTCTACCTTCGACCAATCACAATTTCAACTATTGTCACATTGCTAAAGGGATTTATCATGTATGAATTTATTCCTCCTTCCCTAAGCTTGAGAAACAGTCCACATCAATTTTCTAATCAAGTTCGAGTCCAACGACATGGGCCGTACGCTTGGCATGACCTGACCGTGCCGATGGGCCGTGGTAGGCCATGATGCTACAACATTGTTAAAAGATCGAACTAGGTTGTGTGCCTCGAAACCTGGTCGTGACAAGTGAGTTTACATATAATGTTATGATTCATAAGTTACGAATAAACTAACCAAAAACCAATAGATATATTGCAGCCTGGTGCTTATACTTTCATCTTAAATTCTTCAACAAGTAAGAATATAGATTGAAAGATCATATGAATAATTTACTAAGATTTGCCAGTTTAAGCAGCTGCCACAGGACGATTTTTCTTCTCTTCTAGCTTGCTTGCATGTACAGTAAGCAATTCATGTTGTAATAAGAGACATAAGTTTTGAATAAGCAAAGGAAATAAATAGGCAATTAATTATAAGCTAACTCATGGAATTATGATCAGTTAATAACAAACTGTTTCGACGTGAACAAACCTCTACTAATTTCAATTACTTATGTAATTCAAGTAACCAACTGTAGGGATCTAGGTCCAACTTGACCATGTAACTTGTAAGGCACTCCAAACACAATTCTAAAAAAGAAGAAAAATGGTGTCAGGGTCCAAGTAATTTTAAGCGTGCTCAGAAAAAAGATCGTTGCCGAGTTAAGGGTTGCTCTTTGCCTACCCAAATATGGTCCTTTTACAACATTTTATGTCGATTAGATGAATCTTTTTCAAATAGGGTCCTTTTACAACATTTTAGGTCAATTACACGAATCCTTTTATGAAAGCATTTCATCTAATTTAAGAAAGTGCATAAACCATATATAGATAAGATGATATTTAAATAAATATATGTATTTCTTCCGTAAAGGCTTTATCTTTAGATGAGATGATTAAAATGCTATTAGAATCTCAAAAGTACAAATGAGCATTTTTATTTGTCTAAAGATCAAAACGAAGATTAATGATCTCAAACGAGCAACCTGATAAGGATATGTGTAGACATGCATGTACTCTTCAGAAGTAAACTCGTGTTTGTGAACTCCTTCCAGATTATCAATGAACTTGTTTCTGGCTTCCTGCAGAAAGGGTCAAGATTAAATCGCATTTCATACAGACGCTACTCGCCATTTTTTATCTGCTTCAACACTGCGACAGTTTGAAAAGAAAGAAAGTTGTTGGTCTCTCGAGGAGATTTTTGCACTAGCTTCTTGAAAAGATGTTTGTAGGTCATTTAAGAAGTACGGTTTTTTTTTTAATTTAAAAATGATAATTGCACCGTTGGTCCTTTATCTGTTTTCTGACTAACAAGTTGGCCCATGATCAGAAATAAAGTAAAGCAATGCACATCACTACAAAAAAAAACCGATTTCGCGCCTCCACCTTCATTTGAACCCAACCAACCCTAAAATCATCTCCACGCTCACCCTAAATCAATGCACTATCATGTATTGCCTCTACATTCATTTTTATCGTGCTGCTTTTTCTGATTTTTGCCCATTTTTGCATATCTGTGGTGGTTTGGTGTTGCTGGGTTTTGTCGCTTGCGTGGGTATGGTGGTTATATGTTTGATTTTTGCCCATTTTTGCAGATCTGTGGTGGTTTGGTGTTGCTGGGTTTGTCGCTTGCGTGGGTGTGGTGGTTGTATGTTTGATTTTTGCCCATTTTTGCAGATCGGTGGTGGTTTGGTGTTGCTGGGTGTGTTCGCGTGCGTGGGTGTGATGGTTTTATGTTTGATTTTTGCTGATGGTTGCAGATCGGCGATTGTTTCTGTCGAACGGTGTTTGTTGGTTGTGTGCGCGAGGGTGTGGTGGTTTTATTTCTGATTTTTGTCGACGGTTGCGGATCTGTGGTGGTTTCTGCCAAACTGTTGCAGATCTGTGGTGGTTTCTGTCGAACGGTGTGGTTGGGTGTGGTGGGCGCTGTGGTGGTGGAGGTGCGATGTGTGTTTTGGTGGAGGTGCAGAGTGCGGTTGCAGTTAACGGTGTGTCTGAACACCACCGTTCGCTGCAGTGCGGTTGGGTGTCAGTGCGTGTGGCGACGGTGGGGTGCCCTGGTAGAGGCACTGGCGAAGTGGTGGTCACAAATGATTTGGTTGTTTGTGACCAAGAATCTTATTGGTTTGCGACCAGTGCATGATGTGTGACCTAAAAATTATTAATTTGTGACTACTAATTTAATAAATTGTGACCTGAATATAATTTAAGTTCAATTAATGTGATGATTGTGACCATAAATAATTGTTGTGACTTATAAATTTTTTAAGTTGTGACCACTGAACAAATGTGACCTATGAAAATTTTGAATTGTGACCTAAACATTTTCGTCGAATGTTCGATTAATGCAATGTTTGTGACCGTAAATAAGTATTGTGACTTACAAATTTTGTGATTTGTGACCGATGAAAAAATTGTGACTTTTAAATTTTTAAGTTGTGACCGATGAACAAATTGTGACCTATGAAAATTTTGAATTGTGACCTAAAAAATTTCGAATTGTGACCTAAAAAATTTCGAATTGTGACCAAATTGTATAGATTTGTGACCTTAACATATTCGCCGGAAAAGTCGCCGGAGAAGAGTGGTGATTGGAAAGGTCGCCGGAATATCCCCGGAGGTGTAGGGGTGGTGGAGGTGGGGGTAGGTTAATTATTTTATAGTAGAATTAAATATTAATAATAAATTAATTTAGTAATTATTATTTTATAATTAAAATTTTTTAAAAAACCTGAATTTTGAAATTTGAAACATGTTTTGGGATTTTTGAAATAGGTAAAAGTAAAAGCATGATTTATGTAATCTTCCCATAAAACTATTTATTATTTAATATATGATAATGTATTAAGTATTTTTGTAAGTAAAAAAATTAGATTTTATAATAAACAAATGTTCTATTTTATATTTTTACAACGATGAGTAAATTCATTGAATTCGTTAATAAATAAGATTGAACATTAAAATAAAATTGTTTTAACTTTTTTTCTTTTTCAGTACTGACTTGCTTACTATGAAATATTTCCTTTATAACTGAAAGCATAGAACTTGTAGAGTTAATGCATGTGACCACTCTCATGAAAACGTACATCAATCTCTATGCATTTTGTTGTTTATAAGCGGTCAATTCAAACAAAAATTTCATAATTGTACATATTGTAATACAAATTTCACAATTTTGAGAACTATGCCCATGTTTGGGCTCCATTAAAAAGAAATTTCGGGATAAACGTATTTTGGAATAGTCATTTTTTGGAGAACGTAGGGCTAAAAAATAAGAAATTTTTTTAGATTAACGTATAAATTATTTTATAGAAGAATATGTGTTTGAAAAAATGTTTTTAAAAATATGGTTTTTTTGAAAAATGGAGCCCAAATAGGGGCTATGCATATGCATGAGTCACCTACTTTAGATGAGTCGTGAAAATTTTTACCCAATTTCGTTAATTGTTGAAAAAAATATTTTTTCTTGATGTGATGTTTAAACTTGTGTGAAGGGGTCAGAACTAAAGAGCATACAATGGAAAATTAGGGAGATCACTGTGGTTTCTATGTTGCATTTTGACAAACAAATGCAAAGACAGTTGAAGCAATCAAAACTTTCGCTAAGCGAGACTGAATATTGAATATTCATCTCTAAAAGATTGATATTTAAACATGTAGCATAATTATGAAAAATGTTCTACCATAACTGATACAAGATCTCTGAAAGAAAAAAAAAAAATTGGCATATCTCACACTCATATCTTATAGTTTAATAAACAAGGAATATGTTGGCAATGAGAAGGAATTCAAATGATGACAAATTGAGTGACTAATACAATTTTGTTTTAAGTTTCCTTTTATAGTCCATCATGGATGTTTCAAGTGGAGATAGCCTATAAATGCATTTCTTTATTGTCCCTAGAATTTTGCTTACCTGTGTTTTTTTATTCCTCCAAAGGTACGTTTGGAGAAGGAAAGATGTCACTAGAAGACTATATCTTCTCTTTGAAGACAATGGTGGTACAAACATTCTCGCAAAAGCGGTTGGAATTGGCAAAGGAAAGCAAGATCTCACAGGAATGTCCTTTGAAACTCAAATTCCAATCAAGTTATCCCAATTCCCCCCAGAGATGCCAACTGGCAAAGCGTGCTCAGCTCTTACACCCAGTGAAATAGTCAAGTTTTTAACTGGAGACTACCGCCTTTGCAAACCTCAGTCGAATGATCTATTCTGGGAAGCTGTTTGGCCTCGTTTGTTGGCAAGAGGTTGGCATTCGCAGGAGCCTAACAATCATGTTTATGCTGCTGTTTCCATGTATTCTTTCGTTTTTCTCATGCTCGGCATCAAGAAATTTTCAAGAAGGAAATTAGTGCAAGGCGAGCCCTATTTTGATTGTGTGGCTGATGTCTTGAGCCAATTTGCCAGATAACCCAGGTTGATTGAACTGAAACTGAAGATGAAGGGAACAAGAAAAACAAAGAGTACAATTTTTAACCAGTGAAAGTAAGTTGGTGAAAGATGATCATGATCTGCCTACAAAGCAACGCCATTTTATCTTCAACATCGCACCCCTATAATGCAGATGCCATGACATTTACGGCTGTAGATACAAGTTCTGTGGATCGAAGACCTTATAAAGTAAGAGAACTGAGGAGCCTACATTAGAAATCTCCAACATGGTAACTTCTCAAAACTGTCCTGAAGATAGCGACAAGGATACTCATGATGAGGCTACCGAAGAATTTAATATTGTTGATACCATGTTAGTCGATGACAGTGAGACAAATAATACCAATCTTGGTACAGCTAAATCCAATGTGGAAATGCTTCCTGGCAGGAAAGGTCGTGATACTACTTGGCATGGATGTGATATTTCTCTGAGTAACTTGAAGAACGAAAAGGATTTAAGCAAGGACAAGCACCAAGAAATTTTCTAACATCCGAGTTGAGCCGGAAACTGAAACGGGAAAATGTGGACAGTATAGCTTCTACTTCCAAACGTCGTGGGAGACTAACTGCTTGTAGTGTAACAAGACGAGCAATGGTGTCACTCATTCAACAGTGGTTCCTATTTGGAAAATGAAAAGACCAGTTTCTGCTCTGATATTCATGAATTGTCATACACCAGTTCATCAAAAGGTAGCCCTACTGGGAGTGTTGAATATACAGAACCCCATCAACTGAACCTTCAGACTCATTCACTGATTGATCTAAACTTGCCTAAAGTTTCCCCAGACCTTGAGAATGGTATCTTAACAACAGAAATAATTAAAGAGGAAGTTGGCCGAACAATCAAGCGCATGATCATTGTCCACTGAAATTCTCTACAGTCAAGGTTGAGCAGCATGAATCTGCGGAGGCAAAGCACAAGAAACCGACCTATAATAGCAAGATCACTGGAAGCTCTGGTGTAAGAATTTGGGGCTTCAAATCAACCAAAACCGAGCTCAGATTAAACCAAACCGAACCACCACAATGCAAACCATCTCCTCCAACCGACACCACCCAACACCGGTTGCTCCCAAGCATTTAGCCCACAAAGGACAAGGTGTGGAGTGTAAGGCAGCCTCAAGAAACAACCACAAAGGCTAGAGAGGAAGGAGAAGACAAGGCAAGCACATAGCAACACCCAAGGACACAAAGTCACGGCTCTCTCTCCCTCTCTCACGGCTCCTACATTCTCCCACACAAACAACACTAGAAAACCGGGTAGCACATATAGGACAAGGGAATGGGCTTTTAGGTTTAGGCAACAAGAGGCCCAATAGATGATCAACGAACAAGTGGGCTATCAACTAAAAGCCGTCCAAGGTAATGGGCCGAGCCATGAGCAACACTAAACAAATTAGGCTACTTCGAATGGCCCACTTAGGGTGTCGGGATGGTACGTTCATTGTGGTGTCGACATTCCACTTCAATCATCGGCCGAGGCCTATGAAGACCAATCCAACATAAAACCGGTTTAACATCATCGCTCGGATTTATTGGGTATCAAAAACCCAACAAATCTCCACCTTGATCCCAATAAATCTGCAAGTAGACAAAACACACAGTTTACACTTGCACAATCAAGGTAACCAATAAAATTGGTATCACAGACCTTACCTCGTGTCTCCACCTGAAACACATACCGTACCTGCTCCATATACTCACCAGGGCTAAGGTCAAGAACACCCAAGTAGAAGCAAATACTCACAGCAATTAGTCAAGAGCAAATAAAACATGCAATGGAGATATCATATAGGATAATATAGATCTTATCACACACGTTCACACAGAACAACAGATTAACACAAAGTCAATCAACAGGCCAACACATACGCAACAAATGCATAAATGACCTCACAAAGATCTCACCACACTTATCCTATCCCATTCCGTGTTGCTCACTCCTCGAGAACACATATCTCACCTCATCGCCCACGATGCTCACTAGACTAATCACTCAACTCATGTCTAACTGGTAAATCTCCATAGATCCTAAGTTCTCGGGATAATCCTCTATCAACACATCACTTCTTCCAACCAACGTGGATAATGGGTCTCCACCTAATAGAAGTGATAGAAGTGCCTCACTCGCACTCCACCTGATCAGGGTCTCTTCACAGATAAAGGATTCCAAACATTTGATCACATCTCCACTCGTGATCCAAATGCCACACTCCACATCCCCCAGTACAAACCACAATGTACCCCTAGGCATCTATACTCCACCTTACCAAAAGACATACTCACACACCGCAAATGCATCACAACCCCACTATGGCAAATCAACACCTTTCGGTGACCACACAGGTTAGGGTTCAATCTAAAATTGACCCACGCACCAACAAGGTTACTCCAAACACTAATGCTCAAAAAAATCCACAAAGGACTAATCCCACAAAGGGAAGGGTGACGATGGCACTCACAAAGAGGATAGAAGAAAGAGTTTGGTTACTTCACAACACTCACTGAAGAGTCTCACACAGAGAACGAAGATAACCCTCACAGGCTGCCCCACATAATCTCACAAACCACACAGGCTCACACAGATGAAGGAGAAAATGGCTGCCCCTCTTACTTCGGGATAATCTATCCGCCAATCGTCTTGTACCGCCGTTACCAAACGGGACTCGCCGCCTGACCACCTATGTCAGGAAGACTTTCGACACAATCTTACTTCTCACTCACAGAGCAAACGGAGTACGCCATAGATCTCAACCCACTATGCATGCAACCAATTACACCAAGTAATAAGATTATTCCAATTCATGCCGATGCACATATCAAACACATTGAATAATGCACATATAACCACGCAACCGAATTGAGCATCACACACATGCAGAAAGGATTACACACAGATGCACATAGCAGTAACCAGGTTTACACTCAATAAACCTCACACGGGTCATCACTATTCACTCAACCCAAAAATAGAATTCGCATCACCACACTCATCAACTTTCCTTTTATCATCCCTAAAACAGTCTATTTCAACAATGTCCAAAATAATGCAGTTAAAACACATCTTATTTTTCGCACTTGCCTTAGACCACATTTGCCAAATTAAAATATCATATTTTTCATTAAAACATGCACAACTCATAATGTGTCGTCATTTTACCCAAAAAATGCACAGAACACAAAATACAATCAATAACGACCACAAGTAAAGCACCGACACAATTCACACAGAATAGTCAAGTAAACTTTCCTAAAGTCACGTGCAATTCTAATAATGAAAAAATAAATTGACAACAAATTCACGAAGAATTTAAGGCAAATAATTAACAAATAATTCCTAAGTCTAGCAACAGGCAATGGTTACCCCTTCACGGTAACCCCAAACCTAACGTCACCCCACACGATGACTTCTAATGCGAAAAAAATAAATAAATCATCATACACAATAAATTTAACTGCAATAATAAAAGGCAAAGAATACGATACCGAGCGGACCACATCTGAAGATCCGTAAATATCGAGAGATGCGAATTCACCACTTTAGGACCATCACTCTTCGTCCTAAAATCTCCGGCAACCACGGCAACACAAAACGACACTCGGCACCCGAACGTCCAAACGCAAACTCGTCTAACTTTCACCGTAGTACCCCAAACTGAAATCCGTCAACACCGTTGGGTCCGTCTCGATGTCCCCAACAAACTGCCTGAAGACCGTTTTTCCAAATTCTGATCACACGCGCCTCCACGCGCCGCCACCGTGGCGGCGCGTGGGCCCCACGCGCCGGCGCCACGCCGGCGCGTGACCAACACGCGCCACTCCCCGGCAGCTCCTCGACCTGCCGAGTCCGCCGATGGTGTCCGTTTCTCCAAACTCCTTACGGTTTGGCCGGAAATCACGATTGCAGTCCGATTTTCGCACAAAAAGCGGCGAGATTTCGCTTCGATTCGCGCTCCGTTTCGGGCCGTTTGCAGTCAGATTTTTCGCCCAAACCACCATAACCTTGCTCTGATACCATTTGTAAGAATTTGGGGCTTCAAATCAACCAAAACCGAGCTCAGATTAAACCAAACCGAACCACCACAATGCAAACCAACTCCTCCAACCGACACCACCCAACACCGGTTGCTCCCAAGCATTTAGCCCACAAAGGACAAGGTGTGGAGTGTAAGGCAGCCTCAAGAAACAACCACAAAGGCTAGAGAGGAAGGAGAAGACAAGGCAAGCACATAGCAACACCCAAGGACACAAAGTCACGGCTCTCTCTCCCTCTCTCACGGCTCCTACATTCTCCCACACAAACAACACTAGAAAACCGGGTAGCACATATAGGACAAGGGAATGGGCTTTTAGGTTTAGGCAACAAGAGGCCCAATAGATGATCAACGAACAAGTGGGCTATCAACTAAAAGCCGTCCAAGGTAATGGGCCGAGCCATGAGCAACACTAAACAAATTAGGCTACTTCGAATGGCCCACTTAGGGTGTCGGGATGGTACGTTCATTGTGGTGTCGACATTCCACTTCAATCATCGGCCGAGGCCTATGAAGACCAATCCAACATAAAACCGGTTTAACATCATCGCTCGGATTTATTGGGTATCAAAAACCCAACATCTGGTAAATGGATTTTTAACTACAAATCACGAGAGATCCTGACACCAAGACCTCCATGGTATGCCAGTGACGTTTTGGCTCTTAATGAGTTCAGGTCGAGATGGTGAAAATGGCAGCGACAGCAACATGTGCAACAAATTTCAGGTCTTAACAGCCGAAAATGGGAACATGGTTTCAGGCCTCTGAGGTGCAGCCATGGGAAGTCAGAAATCCACTTCAGCAGTTTGGGTTTTTATATCGCAATTCTTGTATGAGAGCATTCATAGTGTGTCTCAACCACTCTAAGCTTGTCTCTGAAGAATAGGAATCTTGAATGAGTAAGAGGCTTTGTCAACAAGTCTGCTGTCTGGTTTGAAGATGGTATAGTGGATTTCCAACTCCTTCCTCAGAACTTTGTTTCTTACAAAGTGAACATCCAATTCTATGTGCTTGGTGCGAGCATGATACACCAAAATTTGAAGCCAATGCACTTGCACTCAAATTATCACAGCAATTTATGGGAATTGACTTTTGTGGTATACTCAGTTCCCTAAGTAGTGATTGTATCCATGTAATTTTTGAGGCACCATGAGCTAATGCTCTATACTTAACTTTTGTACTTGATCTGGCAACTACATGTTGCCTTTTGGAACACCAAGATACCATATTATCTCCAAGATACACCCTGCTGTAGACCTTCTGTCATTTGGGCATGATGCCCAGTCAGAATCCGCAAATGCTGTTATTTCTAGGCTGTCACTTTTTTGAATAACTAAGCCATGATTCAGAGTACCATTTAAGTATCTTCCAGTGGGCATCTGTGGGAGCTTGAAGAAATTGACTCATTTTGTTCACAGCATAGGTAATGTCAAGTCTTGTATGTGCTATATATTAAAGGCCACCAACAACACTTCTGTAAAGAGTTGGATCTTTCATGACTTGTCCTTCAACCTTAGAGATTATCTTCCCAATTGCCACAGGTGTTAAGCTCGATTTTAGGTTCTCATAGCCAAACTTCTTAAGCAGACCAATTACGTGTTTTGTCTGAGTTAAGTACAGCCTTGTCGCACTTCTACACACCTCAATACCCAAGAATTGGCTAGACTTTCCATATTCTTAAGAGCAAAAAATGCATTCAGTTTATCAATGAACACTTGTAACTATTCACCATTATTTTCAGCTTCCTCCACCTAATGATGAGAGAATTGTTCAATTAAATTAATAATTATTTTTCCAGCGTTATAAAATATTACATATTTGGAATAGGGTTCAAACTACGCATTTATTCTCAACATTTTTTACTTTACGTCTCTGTGCATTGTGATGGATCAGTTATTACATATACTGCACTAACAAAATAATTAGATTGTGACCATCAGCCAAAACATAATATGGAGAACTATGATGTTGACATTATGGGTAATAGCATCCCCTAAATAGAAATGAGAAGTACTTTGTTCACAATTAAATTAATTGGAGGCTTTTAACAAGTAATAGTGCTAAACCATTTATCGACATCTCAACTATCTCAACTAACACTTATTAAAATGTTGAGACTTATGCCCACTAATATTAACAAGTCACAGTCTTGATTATATAATTTGAAAATTATGCTCATAATTTAAAATTGGCTAATTAGCACAAAATGTCCCTACCTTTAGGGTTGATTTCGGAAACCATCCATACCTTTCATTTCTTGGCATTTATGCCCTTACCTTCAACATTTTTGTGTGCTGAACGTCCTTTTCACATGTTTTTGACAATTTTACCCCTCATTCAAATAAAACAAAAGGAAAACAAAAGAAAAACTAAAGAATTAATTGTAACTATAACCCCAAATTTTTAAAACCCACTTTTCAGTCACGAGTTGCTAAACATTTTAAATATGAGTCCAAAAAAGGGCAACTTTTTACCATTTTTTCAGCCCAAATGCGTCCAAATTCCGGCAGCCTCTGGCCACCCAAGTCACCGGACGTTGACAAGAACATAATCTCCTCAACACCCTCTACATTTCCATCCCAAGAACTCAACATATCATCCATTAAACCGGCACAAAATCATCAAGCAAAATCATCAAAATCTGACAGAAAGTTTCGCATAGAACACTAATTTTCCTTTCTGATTTCTGCCGAATTTTGATGAATCGAATCTCATAAATATCAATAACAAAATTTAGATCAAAGGCAAAATGCAAACATTGCAAAAATTATTGGTCGTATTCCCGTCATTACGAGTGCGCTGCAAGCACGAGTCCCAAGGCACACCGGCGTTATTCTGGACATTTTTTTGAGATGTTTCACCATGATTTCGTGCGTCTAGATGGGGTGTAATGCCCGGCAATAGTGGGCAGCCATAGGTAGAAACGGATTAGTTTGATTTGATAAATAACCCGTGCGGTTCTTCATGGATTGGAAGCTGATTTTGATATGAAATTGTAGCTGTTTGAATAATTGTTTGGGTCGGATGTATTGAGGATGATATGCCGTCAGTGGAGGATGAACAATTTAGGATGGAGGGGAGTTGGGAGAAGAGAGATGATGCTGGGGAAATGGAATTGGAAGGAAATGGTAAGAAATCTCATTTTTATCTCTTTTTTTACTTGATAAATAAATGGCTTTTAATCCTTAACAACTTTAGGTTAAACCTTATCCTTTGTGCCCAGAGCTTCAAGCATTGAGTGGTCGAAATATTTTCTAATTTTCCTGAGGTTCAATTGGCGGCGGCGGCGGGGTGGAGGGAGGTGAAGGAGAAGGGAGAGATAGTGATGGAAAAGTAGGTTTTAAAAATTTGGGGTTATAGTTGCAATTAAATTTTTAGTTTTTCTTTTCGTTTCTTTTTGTTTTATTGGAGTGAGGGATAAAATCGTCAAAAACATGTCAAAAGGACGTTCAGCGCACAAAATGTTGAAGGTAAGGGCACAAATGCCAAGAAATGAAAGGTAGGGACGGTTTTCGAAATCAACCCCAAAGGTAGGGACGTTTTGTGCTAATTAGCCTTTAAAATTTGAGCAGTAATTTCACAAACTTCTGGTTGCGAATACCATGCAATTATCTAATATATGTATCCAATCTATTAGATACAAATAGTATTTAGATGGTCAACATGGAGGATAATGGGGTCCCATATATCACCTTAATTAACTTCAAAAATTTAGGGGATTTAGTCCCTATTTTTGCTATTAATGGTTAACAATCAATTGTCGATAAAGAGAAAAAATATATATATATAGGAATTCATTGAATTGGAGAATCTTCTGGTTCTTCGTTGAGCATGCAATTGAATTTTTAATTCCACATCATTATTGATCCAGTGATGATCCAACTGATCATGTCAAATAATATGATCAAATTGATCTTTTGGTTCAATATAAGATATAATTCAATTATTTAATTTTGAAAAATATGATTAAACATTATATAATCATATATTATTCAAGTAGTCAAACTAATCAATGTACTCATGATATTATTTATATGTTTTCCTTCAGGAATAAATATGAATTCAAATGATACATTGTTTGAAACATGTGCTATTTTGAGCGCATGTTGTATTCTACTATTGCTCTTTCAGAAGCAATATGTTAATGTTCTTCTAGAATATTGGAAATTATAATTCCTGATCTTTAGGAGTAATCAAATTTTATTATAATAAATTATACAAAGATTTACTCTTCAAGAGTAAAAATATAATTTACCTTATAACGTATTTAATTATGCTCTTCGGAAGCAAATAATATTCTTCTAAAATATTAATTAAAACGTTTGTGCTACTTTTGGAGCAACAAATAATGCAATTATAATATTCATTTTTAACAATATTACAATATTCTTCTAGAACATTAATTAAGATAATTTCCTTTCAAAAGTAATATACAATATTCTTCTGGAATATTGATGAAAATTATTTCATTTCAAGGATAATATATAATATTCTTCTGAAATATTATTGTAAATAGTTTGGTTCATCATTGAATTTGCATAAAATTCACGCAAACAACACATACAAATAGGATATGGATATAGATATGATATACATACAAAACAATCATGATTCATAGTACAATAAAATAATCATGATTGATTAGTATATGGTAAAATAATCATTATACATACAGTAAAATAAACACTAGAACGGCTATGCATGCAGAAACATTAATTGGATGCATGAATTGAGAAAAAAAAAATCATATGTCTCCAAATTAATTTTGGTAAATGCGATAGATGATTATGCTCATAAAATTCGTTACCTTCCAACCAATTCACTTTGATTTTTAGAGACTCGTGCTGATATCGTGTTATGAACTAAAGAAAAAGAGAGAAGCCAATAAACTTGTGTGTTTTATTAAGAACCAAAGTCTCATATTTATATGAAAGAATTAAGGCTACAAGGGATACAATATGATCATAATGACTAAGGCTGCAAGTGTATAAAAGACATTCATGACTACTAGTGTATTTACAACAAGAAATACTTTTATTTGGAAAAAGAAAAAGAAAAAAAAACTTGACAGTAAAGATGACAGATCATCTATCATTGTTGAAGCAAAGAAATCTAACAATTAGAATGAACTGTTTGATTGAATCCAATTCTAAACTTGCAATTATTGCTGTCCATCCAGTAAAAACACCATTACATCAATTTTTGCCCTAAAGTCACACAGGATTTGTAGCATTTTGCACAATGATTTAAAGGTAAACCAAATGTCAGCCAAAAAATACTAATACCAATATTAGGAAGGAAGCGTTCATTCAATTTATGAATGATGAAACTTTTTCAGTTGAATAGATAACTTTTTTCAAAAATTACTGAGAGCTAGATTTCATATGCTCTCGCCACTAATTAATTTGTAATTTTCCATTATTGAGCTAATTAACCATTTTGGCACATCATATATACAGTTTAAGATGGCAACATTCTAATTGTGGCGAAAACTATCCTGTTCTATCTAATACTCCGTACCAATCATGTCCCGAAATGATTGTATTTTCAGCAATTCGTCAAAATTTAATCTCTGCACAGAAAAGCCACAAGAGCTTTTGAATAGAAGTTTTTACCAATTGGAGCAACGACTCCACATCCTTGTTTAATTTGAATTGTTACATGATTTCTAGCACGACATAGTATAAAACACGAGGATAAAGCTAAATCGTCCAGTGCAAAGAAAACATAAGCGATAACTTAAAAATAATGGCACGTAATAGCTGTATTACACATCTGATAAATATAAATATGTATACCACTTTTACGTTGTCCCTATAACATGCTTACACAGGACTTCGTTCCAGGGGAAACCAAATATTAGATTGTGTACCTATAATTTGGTAGTTCTTAAGCCAATCTTCACCCTTTTCATAATAATCCATCTTACTAAACGTTTGCTGAGGTAATTGCATTGCAGCTGCATAAGCAGCAGCTCCATGCCATTCATCGAAAATCTGATCCGAGGCTTTGATAATCCTTCTAGGTGCACGAGCGTGTGCCACTTGGACTGATCGTCCGAATTCCAGCTTGCCCATGCCCGGAAAGAAATAGCCATCTCGTCCAACCCTAACTGCTCAACCCTGATCCAATTGGGATGTAGCAGAATTTCAGGACAACGAAATCTTTCCACGCCAAGTATGATCTGGAAATCTTCCTTGGTCAGAGGATGAAAATGCAGTGCCTTCGCAGTAGAAGACCCTGATTCTGCTTTGAAAATAAATGTTGAATAGTTTTCCTAGAGTAATTCACACGTAAGAGTAAATCAGAAAAGGATTATGACTTTGGTGAAAATATTGCTGAATGATGAAATGGATTGCAGAATAAATTCTAGTTTTTGGATTCGGGGATGAAATTAGAGCATATGTTTTGTGTAATAAATGGGGAAATGTGCTACATTTAAAGGTTGCGGGAATTGAAGTGGAGTGATTGTCGGTGAACACAGAAAAAGATTGACAAGTTTAGTAATTTGTAGAAAATCAATTTAAATTTTTATCAAAGGCTCGACATGTTCTCAATTTTCATAAATGGGGTATGGCCTTGAATACAAGACCTTTTTCTTGCTCTGCTATTAGATTGTACTGTCTCATGGCTAAAGCTAATGAAGAAGGGGCACATTTATTTATTTAGTTTATTGTTCAACAGTTTCTTATGATATAATTAATTTGATCTTTTTGTTGCACACTTTGATTATTTGTAGAATGTGTGGAAAACAATGTCAATCCTAGCTAGATTATGTATTCAGACTTGATAGACTCCTTGGACTTGAATAATGCTATTAAATCAGGATTTTAAACTCAATTTGTGATCTCCATAAATTACGTGACATACACGTGGTGGAGAGAGGTATCACATTGGCCGACTCAAAATCGGTTGATTATGTAATTGAATTGGATTGGATTTATCGAATCAACTTGTCAATTAATTTCACGGATATTGGTGGCGAAAATTTTGATCATTATTTATGAAACTATCTTGAGCTCGTTCAACGTGAACCTATGCCACTATCAGCAAACACTTTTCAAGCTAAAAACCATCAAATCGTGTGTGAACTCAAGCTAGTATCAACAAGCATTCATAATGCGAAGTCTTATGCTCAACATCAAGCATGAACAACGAGCACACAAAGTGTGCAAATGCAAAACTGCCAATCGAGCAAATATACTAACTTCACTAGCTATGTCATATCAAAAATCATTATTGAAACACATGTAAACAACAATGTAAAACTTGTTAAAACATGATTTTATATGAATGAAGAACACGTGGATTGACAAATAAAACGTGACGAGTTAACGAGTTTTATTAGAAGTATACTAATAAAAAATTGTCGTGCAGTTGAAAGAAAGGACTTAAAAATAGGCAAAATTGGGAATAAAGAATGATGTTCTCAAAGGGATTGTAACTCAATGTTGTAATCCAACATCGGAAATTTATTTCGGGTCAACAAATTACCGTTGTCGTATGTTAACAACGGAGAAAACAAGAGAGAGAAAACAAGCCAAAAATTCTCTGAAAAAAGGGAAAATGTGATAGAAAAGTGGTGGATCTAGATCTGAAAAAAGTATAAATATGAAAAACATGAATTATCCAGCACAAGAAATGGAGGAAACACAGCAAAAAAAAAAAGTGACTGGAAGAACATGTTTAGGGCTCGAAAAAGTATATCTAAAAAAGTGCGTAGCGGCTGAAATAAAAAAAGATGAAAGCTGGGGGATCCGGTACAAAAGATGGGAAAAACCAGAAGCAAATCTGAGCTATTCAACACATAAGAGAAATTAGAGGTGACCGGAGGAAAACGTTGGACGGAGAGCCACCGGGATCCAGTCCAGGAAGGAATTTATAAAGAAGAAAAGGCAAAAGGAAAATCAGGGTCTACCACCGATTTTTGGTCACTCGAACCAAGTTGCAATAGAGCCTAAATTAATTGGATCCCGATTGTCGAGACTATCAAAGCTCTCAACAATGACTGTCGAGTCTACCACCGAAAGCCACTACCCCGACGACCGCCTTCTAGTTGCGACGGGGAATATTATCACCGGGATCCAATTTATCACTCCTAGAGAAACTCCAGATTGACTTTGCCTCTCGGATGTTCAATGAACTGCCGAGTAAAAGTTTTATTATCCTCGAGGTGTTTGTCCTCCAATAGCAAGTGTCGAAGCTTCGGCTGCACATCACAACCTCCAGCCACTGCCGTCAAGGTCACTGTCGCCTCCGACGACACTGTCGAGACATCCTGCAGTCTCCGGCCAGCTGCAAAAATGATATTACAACTGCCTGGTTTTTATGGTCCAGAGCATTTACAGTTTTTTAAGAGAACTCTTAGTAGTAAAAGTGCAATCCAATTGCTCGATGAAATGCTAGAACCAGATTCTCTCTCTCCAAGGACCGGTTAACCCTATGCAATACATGGTGACCTCTGCTAGTGAGCATCGAGGCGGACACTGAACGTCACAGCCCCCTACCACAGCCGTTGAGGCGGCGATTTCATCAACTATCATGTACCAGCAGATTTTGACAAAAATGGAGCTTCCTCTGGGCTCTGGGGAAGGGTTGTCTGGACACAAAGAATAATCGCTTTCTGAAATTGTTGGCTGTTGCGAGGCCTTTTGAAAGATAACATGTAGAAAAGTTCAGAAAAGCAGGGCATGCCAAATGCTCGATAAAATGCCTAATCCAAGTCTTCAACTGTACTCTACTCCACAGCCTCTGGCGACAGCTGTCGAAGCACAAGGAGTGGCAATTAACACCGGGACCTAATTATTGGCCATTGTTTTTGCTTTGGACATGTCGGATTAGGGTTTACCTTGCTTTGGTTTGAGTTTGGGTTGGCTTTGTATTTACCAGTGGTATAATTTATTCAAGGATCATTGCCGCACACGACAAAATGGCTGGTCCACACTTTTCCTCTTCAAAGCCTCAAAGAATCGCTCTTGGCAACACCTATTGAGGTAACTTTGGCAGCCAATCTCCAGCTGCATCCGTTGAGTAACCCACAGTTGCCCTCCCTTGTGATTCTGTGGATCCCAGATTGCAATGCTGTTGAGGCACTTGCAGCCAGCCATTGTGAATTGAAAAATGGATTGGGAGCCTTTGAAGGAGTTGAACTTGATTTTGATAAATAAAAGAAGTTGCTGGAATGTTTTCTATTCAAATGAAAGATTGTGAATATCCTACAAAATCGAAAAAAACACTTGCACGCCTTTGAAGGAATAACACTTGATAGAATCAATGTCTTCAAGTTAATGAAGCCATCTCCATCTAACTCTTCAATATCTTGGCGTCTTCAATATGTAGATGGTAAGTTCTCTTTATCCACGATTTAATTTTGGGTTGCAAAAGCATACTTGCCTCAATACCGTATGAAAGACTCAATCTCCTTGTGAAACGATGATCTTGAATTCTGCGTAGTGGTGAATTGTAGTTCTGATGATTTGAAATTTTTCCAGACTCTCGAGGCACAGTGCATGTAATATTTGCATCAAAATCTGAGTATTGTGCGTGGAAATTGGAAAAGTACGAAGAGAAGTCAATGAACTTAGGGTGTGTTTGATTGCAAGGGTGAAAAATAGGTGGAAAGAAAATGATTTCCAGGGAAAGTAATTGTCTAGAAATTATTTTGTAGGAAATTGTTAATTAAGTGTGTTTGATTGGTATAATTTTCCACCCGGAAAAATTTTGAAATTTTGGATTTTTTGTTCACATTTGGCTTTATTTTACATGAAAATTATCCATTAAAATGGAATTTTTTTTTACAATTGGTTATGAAATTTGTTAACATTGCCAAAAAGTAAAAAAAAAAAAATTTGCTCGAAAACTATTTTTTCATCAAAGTTTAGTGTTTGTTTGGCTTCGTTTTATATGGAAATTGTCCATTAAAGTGAATTTTTTTTTTTATATAATTGGTTATGAAATTTGTTAACATTGCCAAAAAGTTTAAAAAAAAAAAAAAAATTTATTAATTTTTTTGGTTGAACATGGAAAATGCTTTTCTTGGCCAAATTTATCCTATCAAACACCTACTTTGCATGGAAATTGAAAATTTTTTCCTAGTTCTAGGGAAAATAATGGCTATCAAACATGGCCTTAGATCTTCAATTTTGTACCTTTGGTCTTCACCTATTGGAATGTAATCTCCTAAGTACAGCTCTTCCAGTTTCTTCATACCTGATAAAACACTGGGTATAAATGACAGGGTAATTCCCAAAACCTCAAATCAAGTGACTTTAGGTTTCTAAGATTCGCCAATTCAATGGGAAATAATCACTGAAATATGAATGATAGAAAGAGAGAATTTTCAACTTCTTTAGACTCCCAATCATTGACAATTCTTGTATTTTACAGTCAGTCAAGCACAAAGTTCAAAGACCTATCAACACTTCGATTGACGATGGAATCTGAATGTTCATCAATTTCAGTTCCAAAACTCTTGAGTTCCTTTTGTAGTCCTTCGTGAGATAGGCCATGGTTTCTGATAGGATCATATTAGACAGTCGAGAATTACAAGAGAATACCCCTGTGTTTCTATCTTTCCAGCAGAACATAGAGTAACAGGGAGCTGTTCATGAATGCCTTCCATGTGTGGTTAAAATTGAATTTTGGGGAAAATGTGTTCTAAAGAATGGCCAAGTATGGTGATAATGGACGTCGATCAGAAAGGAGAATCTAGCAGTTGACATGCATTCGTGTACCATAAATTTCAGTGCTTAGATTGTTCATTCAAAACTTCTTGGATGGAGGAATGAAGTGGCTGATGTCCATATCTTCAAGAAGGTATAAAACTTGGTGACCTGGTCTTTTATCTTACCTTCTACTTTAAAGATTATTTAAAGATACTGCATTTATTTAAGAGTATCCATGGATGTCATTTTTTTCTGTTAGAACGAAAAATACTTCGAAGGTGAACCAATTTCGATAATAAAGTTCAGATGGAGTCTGGAATTCTTGACAGTATTGAACTAGAATCTATTTTTTTTTTTCTCAATGTCTTAATTTAAGGTAAAGCTATTTTTTACCGCTACCATATAGCTTTCATTTCTATTTGATGGTACAACATTGACACTCATATCCATGCTTCAGAAATTTATGGGGTTTCTAGAGATTCCTCCATATCAAAATCCAAACTTTCAAACCCTGGTGGAGGTGTTGATAAAACACATATTTTAACTATAACAAATTTTTGTGAAGGGTGTGAATTATCGGGGTTCGGTGGACATGAGGCGGGGAGGTGGTGGGAGTTCGTCTCGATGAAATAGTTGTTTTTCTTTTTCCTTTTTTTTTTCCTTCCAATTTCTTCTGTTATACTTATTTTCTTTACGAATGTGTTGTTTGGCATATGCTCATTTGAGAATAGTCTGTGAATTGGGCGACATTTGATAGTATGTTCAACTTAAAGAACAATTTTACGATGTGATTATGTATTTGTTAAGTTTCAAAGAAAAGAGCCCCAAAGGTGCCAAAACGACGAGGGTGACCTACATATAGATGTCCGTTTAAAAATGTTAAATTGAGTTTCAAGTTAAAAAAAGACGAGCAAGGAACGATAAAACAACTTCTTATTTATTTAGAAATTATGTTTGCGTTCACTTCACTCGTAGAACGGTAGGTGACTTTGGGATGCATGAGTAATTTACTTGTTCTATTCTCTAATCTTCACTTCGTCGTTATAGTTGGGGTAAAACACTCTATAAAACCCAATAGAAACATTATGGAAGATGAAAAACAACCCAAAATGTCGAGGCTAGTAATAAAAGTTCAGAAACAAAGACTAACGAGAGTACAAGTCAAATACCTAGAAAAAAGTTCAACACACCTGAGCGAATATGTTAAAAAAATAATAATAATAATAAAATAAGGAGTCTATGGCTTGAATGGATTGATAACAATGGAATAGTAAGCCTACAGATTGAACAAAGATCAGCAGAGCATGTTCAAAAATAAAGATTCATGCTGTCAAGTTGATAATTTATCTTACATCTCTCTCTCTCTCTCTCTCTCTCTCTCAACATAAGGATTCTCGCTACGGCTAAGCTCAAGCTTGTAATTTTCTTACATCTCCCCCCTCCCAAAGCCCAATCACAATATATGTGTTCCTAACACCCCATCCCACCCCCCCCCTCAACCCAACCCAACCCAACCCAAACCAACCCACCCACCTACTGACCCACATTGGGTCTAGGTCGAAGTCCTAAATTTGGATGGTGTATTAATTAAATAAAAGGATGATACAAGCATTGACCTTGAATTTGATGTTGCTTTTAAAAGTTTCCCTTCTTTCGAAATAATTCTTTTTTCTCAACATAAAATTGGAATTTCAAATTCTAATAGTTTAACTTTTGAACTAAAAAAGTTAGATAAAAATTAAATTCTCAAATCACAGATTTTCACAAAATCCATCTTATTTTCATTCAATTGCTACAAGATCAACAATTTCATAAGCCTAGTCTTCAGCTTTCCAAAAACATACATTCTACTTCATTTTAGTCTGCAACAAAAAATTCCATCAAGAGTTCAAAATAGGGCCAAAAATATCCTATATTTAAAAAGTAAAAAAATTCGAAAGCAACACTGAAATCTAGAGAACACAAATGTACATTGAATAATTAAAAAAAAAAGAAAAAACCATTATTGGATATTGGGACAACCTTCAAGAAAGTATTTAATGCAAGAAAATTCCATAAATTTTCTGTACATAAAACAGTCATTTTTTACTTTTAATTTTTTCGAGACCCGAAGCCACTGCCTAAGTAGCCTGGGCCAGAAATGAGTGTGAATGTGTACATGGAAATGAATTTGAAGAAAAAAATAAATTTTAAAAAATAGGGCCAAACAAGGAAGTAATATGCTCAACAATTTGAGTATTAAATTAAACATGTATGAGCGCCGGTCAAGCTTAGTATTTTCAATAATTAGAGTTTTTTTTTTTTTTGTAAAATTAGATAATTTTTACTCACACTTTGTAGTGAAAGTAGTATTTCCATATTCCAATACTGAATCTCACATAATGAACAACCATCAAAGTTTGAATTTCAAGTAAATAGGTCTAAATAATTTTTTATTATGTCTTGCATATATAAAATAGTCACCCCATTTTAATATGTGATTTTGAAATCCTTGAAAAAAAGGAAGAAACAACGTATATTTTAGGATTGTGCTTGTTTGTTTCTTATTTATCACTTTAGCCTACATATCAGAGCAAAATCACATTCGTGATAGAATCGGGTTTTTGGTTCCTATTTGAAGGTTATACAAGACGTGTGTAACACATCTTCTATCCATCGTGAGTTGTGTTCCTATTTCATTTTCATTTACTTGTGTAACACATCTTCTATCCATCCTGGAATGGAATGCACGGAAGAGGGACTAGAACTAATTGAGGGCAGGGGACTATACGAGGGAATATATTAATTAAGATTCAACGCATAATCAATTATTGAACATTAAAATAGCCGAAAGCTTAAATTAAAGCACTCATAATATATCAGATAAGAGTAAGAATACTTATTACACGACTTTCAATAATTTAATCAGCAGAATTCAAATGGATATTTTATAGATAAGAAATGATTTCATCAGAATTTATACCTAGGAAATAAGGAACTTCATATTTCTCAAGTAAATTTTATTTGTTACAAACTTGATCCTCCTCTGCCAAGCCGCCTGCGAAACAAAGAATTTTAATAAATAAATAAATAGATAGATAGTGTAAAAGCAAATGTAGCATTAGAGTAATATCAAGATGTAAAATAGGAATCGAGAACACATATATACCTGCGTTATCCAACTAATTGGAAATATCAAGCTTTGGTGCACTTACTGGCCATGGAATCAATTTTGGCATCCTAGGGCAATTTTTAATTTTCTGATCCTTCAATAAAGGGAACACAAGATCACATTTCTGAGAGCAAAACATTTGAATACTTGACATATTCTTGAGTTTTAGACGGTCCAACTTAGGAAACTCAATTCTGGCTTTCATTGCTTCAACTCTTTTGATCTCTGAAGTGCCTTCTTCTTCTTCTTCTTTTCCGACAATCGCTTTAATTGATCCACAATCTGAAACCTTTAGATCTTTCAGAGCCACAAAAGAATTGGTCATTGAAGGTGAGAATAAGTATCTTAAGCTCTCACAATGTAAGACAGTAAGACCTGTCAAATTTTGGAAGACAGGAATTCCTTTTGGAACCATCCTTGTAATGTGCACCAATTTTGGTAGCGCTTCCAGCGTCAATGATGTTAATTGACCAAGCATATTAATTTCTGCATCATCATCAGTGTCCTTTATACCCTCAAAGTCAAACAATACTTCAAGTGCATGACAATGCCTCAACGACACGTCTGTTAGTTTAGGCACAGATGTTGTTATTGGCGTTTCCTTGCCTAGTAGCTTCACGATACAATCCAACCCATCAACATGCAACTCCTCCATGTTGGGAAAGTTGACCTGCGAAGTTCAATTGAATTAGTTGGGAAAGTCAGCCAAAATTTATCCATTATGCTATCTATATAAATGAATTGCGGAAAGCTACGTCATTCTATAGAAACTGTTCAATTGTATTACAAGACACATTAATTGTGCCGTTGACTAAATAGAAATAAAGCTGAATTTCTCCTTTCATTATTACCCAATTTAATCTTTTTATTTTAAAGTTTATATGGTTAATGATTTCCTATTCTCTGAATTCTTAATTAAGACTACAGTTCTACAAAATGTTTTTGTAATTTGTATGTAGTTAATTGGAAGCCATAATTATTAACTTAAAATAAAAGACAATCTATAAGTTATTTTTGTGCTACAATTTCCAAAATTTGTCTTATTCTTCAGATTTGATACAGATGAACTAAACACACTTTATAACAAATAAGGACTCTTGGATGCACATAAAAGGAAAGTTGAATACCATACCTGATTGAACAATGTTTGATGAGCAACGCCGCCATTTGATTGAGATGCGAAGCTCTTAAATCTTCCCAAACCTTCCAGGTGGACTTTTATCAGTTTTGGGAACTCAAGCATTTTGGTAACTTCATTTTCTGGTGCGTCCGTTGAAACAACTTCCTCCAACATATAACAATATGATATGTCTAGACTTTGGAGATTTACCAAGCCGTTTGCAACTGACTCCCGAAACAAGCTTCTGATTGTGTCACAATCACTTATCTCCACACTCGTAAGGTTACAGAACAATTGAGGTTTGATGACACCCCTTGGAAGATTTCCATTGCATATCTCTATTAACTTGGGTAACTTCCCCAGTTCGAGAGACTCCAATTTACCGAAGGTGCCATTTGGAATAGAGTTGGTGGCATCAATAAGATACTCGAAATCACCACTTGATAGAGTCAGTGTCTTCAAATTAATGAAACCATTTTCATCTAACTCACTCAATATCTTGACGTCTTCACCTTCTATTGGAATGTAAGGTCCCAAGCACAGCTTTTCCAGTTTCTTCATACCCGACAAAACACCAGGTCGAAGTGGACAGGACGACTCCTTAAACCTCAAATCAAGTGACCTTAGGTTGCAAAGATTCGTGAATTCAATGGGAAAATAATCATCGAAAGAAGAACGATAGAAAGAGAGAATTTCCAACTTTAGGCTCTCAATCATTGATAATTGAGAATGTATTTTGCAGTCAATCAAGCTCAGAGTTCGAAGACCCAATTTGATTGATGATGGAATTTGAATGTTCATCCCTTTCAATTCAAGAACTCTGAGATCTTTCATATCTTCGAAAAATTCTGTGGAAATGTTGCATTCTCCCAACTTGCGACATATCACCCGTATCAACTTAACGTTCTGATATTTCAACCTGCTTGGAAGCTGATCCAGCTTATCAAATGTAATTGAAATGGCACTGTACGATTCATGATCATGATGTTCTGGCCACTTTATCAAACTAGCATGTGTCACCAGATATCCACCTTTTTCTTTCCTTGCCGTCCATAAGCAAAAATGTCTGATAACGTCATGCAATTTCACCCGGTCTTTCCCCTCACCCGGTTGCAATAAACTACAACTTTTTAGATTATCAGCAATTGTCTTTGCTCGGTCTAAAGTTTCGCAGAGTGTCTCGGTTTCTTTAAACAACTCTAGCCCCCTTGCATAGCTAACCAAATCTTCAATTGGAATACTTTCATCTTCAGCGAATAGAGAACAGAGTAAAATAAAGTCCCGCTCTTCATTACTTGCCAAATAGTCGTAGCTCAATCTTATACTTTTGTACACGTTATGGTCCATTCCTTCCAGATGGGTAGCAATAGACCTCTGTAGATGTCGAAGTGCATCTCTCCATTTATGTGCGGCCTTGTTGTTTTTCAGTGCTTTGCCAACAACCACTAGTGCAAGAGGTAGGCATCCACATTCGTGTGCAACTTCTTTGGCTATCCTTACGAGTTCGGCATCAGTTTCATCATCAGAAATCCCTGCCGTGTCCTTGAAAAGTTGCCATCCTTCTTTTTCATCCAAAATTTTGATTTCGAATTTCCTTTGGGCTTCCATTTTACTACACGTTTCTTCAATTCGTGTTGTAAACATAATTTTCAACCCTTTGCGATCACGTGGAGATGGAATTCCTATAGTTCCCAAATCAATTTCTGTCCACACATCGTCTAATATTACAAGAATGCTCTTGCCATCATTACCTTCAAGCCTTCGACGAAGTAGTCCAGCTCTCACGCTAGTTGTGTTTACATTAATTTCTAGACCAAGCACATCAGCGAGTTGATCTTGAATTTTGTTTATGTCTGGATCGTTAGATACAACTGCAAATGCAACCTCCTCAAAGAATTTCTCATCTTTGGCTTCTTTGGCTATTTCCTTTACCATTGTTGTCTTACCAACTCCAGGCATGCCATAGATCCCAATTATGCCGATATCTTTGTCCTTTAGAGCTTCTTTGATTTTCTTCTTAGTTGATAACCTTGTTTCGAAACCCTCGTGGGAAGTTAGGTTCAACAGTTGCACCGGCGGTTGAGGATAGCCCACCCTCTCAAATGTACCTTCCCCTTTGAGCTTATCAGCCTCAATAGTCTTCTTTGTGGCTCTCCTGCTTAATAAGTAACGAGACTTCAAATTTGGACATCTATTGAATAGACACCGCATTTCAGAACCTGCCACACTGTTCAAAATTTCGTGAGCTATTTCCTTTAAGTCATCGACCTTTTGCAACCATGCCGAAACTTCTTCCCCGATGATTTCAGCATTTCTTTCGGCAACATCAACCTGTAGTTTCACGTCATTTCTCTTATTTTCAAGTTCTCCAACTTTAATCCTCAAATTCTGAATGTTACTGTTGTAGAAGAACAAGTACTTGATTTGGTGCAAAACTGGATCGACTGTGTATTCTGTAAGCTTCCCAACAATGGAAAATGCTATGCCCTCTGCCATTATCGGATTCTTTTTCTTTTTGTCTTATCTTTTACTTTGGAATTGCAGATTATTTCCTTGGATGCTAGTGATGATTATCTCTACAGAGTTATTGAGAAAATTGCAATAAGAGAATATCGATAATTGTAAAATCTTAGCATTCTCTACAGTAAATTAAATGAGAAAATAGGAACAAGGGAAGTTGCATCTATTCGTTATCATTGCACAACCCATTGTCTTGCATTCGAAATATCAAATCACAAATTGGTAGCCCATAAAACAAAATAAATTTTTTATAGATTTTCATTTGACTTTAACATACTTTTATTGGAAAGAATAAAAATTTATACGAAACGTCTATATAAATTATTGCAAATATTTTATTTTATTGAAATTATTTATTTTAAAAGTACAATTTGTTACTATTTGAAATCAATACTGGCATGATAAAATGATTCAGAAAACATATAATACGTTTTAAAAATATTAGTAATCTCAATTCGAAAAATAAATAAGAAATATAAGAAAGGCATCAATACTCGTGGATAAAAGAAAAAATAAGTTTCTCACTACGCTACAAAAAGAAAAGGAAACAAAAAACAGACCATGGATAAAATTTAAAAACATATAGTACAAAAAATTAATATTTATCATGACAAACTTGCAGAAAGTTATTTTTTGAAAGTTATTAAGCCAACAATAAACCAATATAAGAGAATTTAATTGCAAATCAATCTATTTTAATAAAATCTCATAAGAATTTAAGTGACAAATTGATCTTTTTCAAAGAAAATTGAGAGAGACAATGAAAAAGAATAGAGAGAGGAAAAAAAAAAAGAAATTGTAAGATTTTTTAATTGTATTTTCTATGTAAAAGTTAGTAAGTTGAGAATTTTGTAAGTCATTATAAGTTATTAATATTTTGAATACCCCGTGAGTTTTAAGGACTTTAAAGTTTTAATTTAATACTCCATCATTTTTCAAGATTTTAAAAGTCTATGAAAAACGACATTGAATACACTTAGATATTTTAAATATGTAAAAGTATTTAAAAGTCTCAATCTTCTTATTTTCTTTATAATTTTGTTTAGCTATGAGTTCTTGGTGCATTTTTGCACTGATCGGGTCACTATCCAGGATCAATAGATACTTCGTTCAATAAGAATGACAAAAGGACGGTACGAGAATTAAAAGATTCGATATGGATAGAGCAATTCGAGGCACAGACTATGTTTTCATCCCCATCCCATTTACTATTTTGGTCAGGGTAATACGGGTTGAGTAGAACAAATTTTATAATCCGTATCGTTCAAAGGGAAGATTATTGAAAAAAATGAGAACAAAGTTTCAAATCGATTAAGAGCATGTTTGAGCCCCATTAAAATGTTAAGAATGCATTTTGGAATAATAGATTGATGAAAAATATATAATTAAAAAATAAGAAAAGTTTTTAAGTTTGCGTTTAATATTATTTGATTGAAAAATGTGTGATTGAAAAAAATATTTATAATTTGAAAAAAATAAAAATCAAACAAGGACTAAATATGTAGTAATGGTAAGTTTATAAGTGACGGGGCAGAAACTCAAAAGTGACTTCAACCCGAAAAGATAAAGAATAAATAATTCTTGATAAATAGTCACCTTCCATGGTTATTATTCAAAAACCTGCTTTTGTGATGAAAGTAGGCTAAAAATCAGTAAACTGAAAGTGGATAATTAAAAAGCAAATTTAAACAGATACAAATATATAAATTTTTGTAAATTAAAATGTATATATATGTAAGTATGGGTGAGAAACATTCGGTTGAAACTTGGAGCCACTTATGCTTTTCAAGAAAATGCAGGTTGTCAGATGAATTTATAAGATGAACGCTGTTTATCTTTATGAATATTTCCCAGAGAATTTCTGCATTGTTGAAAGTATCCACAAGATTAATTGAAGGCCGGTTCGCGCACATATTCTTCAAAATTCATTTTTCTCAAATCTGTTATTATTTTCTCAATTAAAATGTATATATATGTAAGTATAGGTGAGAAACATTCAGTTTCCCCTTTCGTCCCTATAGTTTTAGTTTTTGGTCAACAATGCCTTTTATTCATTCCTCATGATTCACATTAATTCATGCATTAAACTTTTTGTGGTTTACTTTTTTATGTTTATTATTCTAGCAATAATTAACTTTTAGACTCATTTCCTTTAAAAAAATTAATTCAAATAATAAATTAAACTTAATAGAACTGAAAGTTCACATTATAAATGTATATAATTTTTCAGGGAAATGTATCTTTGAATAATGATATTTTTTTTAAGAATGTGTAGTTAAAAAATATATTTATGTGTAAAATTATTTTATGGGAGAATTTATTATTGAAGATGAGTTTTGAAAAAATAGGGCTGAAACAGATAAGTTAGTATTCTAACTAGAGTCAAATTTTACCTTAATACTCTATTAAAAAATACTAAAAGAAAATTAAACTAAAATTTTTTTTATTTATAGATTTGCATGACCTAAGTCGATATTTCGCAATCCTTTAGTATGCATGTTTCCGTTATTTTTTACTTTTTATTCCCATTTAGATTGTGTGTTTGGATTAATAAAATTTTTGTACTTACTGTTAATTTTTTTTCCCTTTTTTTTTTTTTTTTTTTTGAGGAAATTTATTGATTATGGGTGAGGAGGAAAATAATTTGTGATTAAATGTTTAGAGGCATAAAAATGCATTGAGAGTACCTACCTTGTGCTCCGAGGATGTCCAATCACTCTAATGAAATTAAATTGGAGTCACTATAAATATATAAAGGGGAGAAAGATTGAATAAACATATATCCCTATATATATATCTAATAAGAGGTGCATTTTGCTATTATTGAAAAGATTACAAAAGCAAAGTCCTCAATGCTTTACCATGCCACTTGTAGAGAGTACGATGATTACTGCGAGTGTATTAAGCTGTCGGAAAGTGAAGAAACCTCGACGAGTTTGAGGATTTTTTGTGGGCTTTAACAAGGCTTTTTCCCGAATCTATGGGTGATGGAATTGGGGGAAAATTTAGAGTGAGGAGTGTTTTCAGGGTGAAGTTAAGAGAGAGAGAGAGATTTGTGGTGGTTTGCAAGATGAAGAGGATAAGGAAATCAGAGAGAGAGAGAGAGATATTTGTGGTGGTTTGCAAGATGAAGAGGATAAGGTGATATTTGTGGTGGCTTGCAAGATGAAGAGGATAAGGTGAAGTCAGAGTATTTGTGGTGGTTTGCAAGATGAAGACTGAAGAGGATAAGGTGAAGTCTTGGCACAAATGGCACTCGTTGAGGACTTCATCCCCTTTTATCACACTGTTAGCAAATAAGCTTATATTAGATGTGTGACCAAATTTATTTAAGCAATCCCAAACAACATAATGCAATAAATAATAAGTGAAATATAATTAATTTTCTTATTTTGAAAACAACCTTTTAAATTTGTTGCCCAAATAAATAACTGTTTACTTATAATATTATTTCATATCCTTATTACTTCATTTCCCTGCGATATAAAGAGACTAGGTGTGTTTGATTTCATTTATTTTTCATGAAAAATATCAGTTTTTCACTCAAATTCTTACTTTGAAATGTTTGATTGTTATTTCTTTCCATGAAAAACATTTTCCAACTTTTAAAAATATGCTTAATTTTCCTTGTTTTTAAGGACATTTTCTTTAGGAGATTAGATTTTTGTTTTCCTCATAATAAGGAAAATATTTTCTTTTCTAAAATATATTTTTCATGACAATCAAACACTACAAGAGAAATCACTATTCATCCAGGACACATGTCATCATTTTTCTTTCATCAACATTCAATTAAGTTTTTATTTATTTATTATTAATTATTATTACTTATTTCTGCCTATGGTCCACCTCCAATTTATTTCATTTTTTTTTTTTGTGACGATCATTCAGCATTTCTACACACAATCTCTCATTCCTCTTTACTTACACCATTCTCCATTTAATTGTACATCACACGATATCTCTTTACTTACTTTGTTCTCCATTTTCCCTCCCATTTATACATCAAGCGTTGCCCCCAGGGCACATCTCCAAGTGATAAAAGGGGAAGGTGGAAAAACTCCAGCTTTGCTTGAGGCTGCCGCGTCAAGGGTTCGAATCCTGAA
Organism: Fraxinus americana; assembly: GCA_035079005.1. Lineage (NCBI taxonomy): Eukaryota > Viridiplantae > Streptophyta > Magnoliopsida > Lamiales > Oleaceae > Fraxinus > Fraxinus americana. Next base: position 79,504 of record JAVHZT010000107.1, on the reverse strand, counting down.
ATATGGATTTCGCCATTGGGTAAGTGCAAGTGTACAAGCAGTCTTCCACCCTATACCCTTGGAGGCATAACTTACGATTTACCTCCTTCTCCAAGGCATGGCAGGTGGGGGCCGTCTAGGATGCGGTTCATCCTTTTTTTATACATCAAGCGTTGTTCTTGTCTGAGTCGGCTTTTGCGGAAAATGTCGTAGGACTCACTGAGGACAACTTCGAGAAAGAGGTGGGTCAAGATCGAGGCGCTTTGGTCGAGTTTTACGCACCCTGGTATGAACCACTTCATGTTTTTGAATACTGGTTTCAATGAAATGAAATTCATGTATATATGTGTATATAACTGGTTTTGATCGATCTAGATATGAGTTTTACCGAGTTTTGATCATTTCTCTTTAGACCCTTTTATTTAGTATTTTGATGCTTCGGTTCTATTTCTTAAGTACAGTAGGGTATATGTTTTTATCTACCGATTCATTTTGTTATGAGCAAGATGAGAATTTTCGCCCTTTCAATTATATAAATCTTGTGTGGTGAGGGAATGACTGAAAGTAATAAATATTAGTTGCTTGTGTTTGTTGAAATTCTCAGAATTCTTGTTGCTTCCGTTTAGGTATAGATAAACTGAAGGTATATATTGTTGTCGAAAATTCGACTATCTCAATCGAAAGAACAAATAAAATGAGCAGAAAAAACGAAAAGAAGAAGATGAAGCGAGGTATGCCAAAGCAAATCTCCTTAAGATAGATTTCGCCCCCCAACAATGTGCAAACGGGATTATGGACGTCTGTCTCCCAAGATACAACGCTTCTTCCAAAGTCGATATTGCATAATACCAACCTTGACGGTCAAACCAAAGTATGAACGTACTCGAACGAAATAATCACGAATATATCGAAGGAATTTTGGCAGAATATGGAGAGAGAATGAATCAAGAAATCGAGAATATATTAATTAATTAGGTGTCTAAAAAACGAATCTGGAGGTCTCTATTTATAGAGATTGAAGTGTCTCATTGAATGAGTGTGTGACATTTCATGAACTGGTGCACCATTTGGTTTGATACATCTTAGCCATTGGATCGCACTATTTCATGATCTGACGGCCCAGATTAAACCATGAAGTGTAGTGTCCATTCATCATGCCTATTCACCAATTTCGAACAGTCACTAGCCATGCAGATGCCACGCGTACATCCAACTGCCATGCAGGTCGAAGTGACTCAACCTACTACGTATGTGCCACCTAGGATGCCAACTCATTGAGCCTCCCGTTGCCATGTCATCGAACCACGAGTCCATTTCTGAAAACTATAAGGCTCCACAGCTCTTCGCGACGATGCGTACGTGCGAAGTGCAAAGTGTGCCTCTAAAGCGCCCAATGCGAACTTTGCGACGTGCGCGGGCCGGGACCGGGACAGGAGCCTGGGTCGGGGCGCGGCGCGGCGCGGCGCGAGTGGTGCGAAGCACCACTCTAGTGGTGGCTAGTTTACTAGCATTTGGCTAGCCAAAGGTAGCTAAGTTGTAGGTCACTTATTAAATTATAACTTATACACACATCTCACTATATAAACAAGTCTTTTTTCTTGTGAACTTCCGATGTGGGATTCCTTACCATATATAAGACACTTAAAATGGGCTTATCAACATATGGGCCTATATATTGAAGACTTTTCCAATTCACCCAAATTAATTGCAATGGCCCACATAATTAAATATCACATTTAATTATTTAACACCTTATCAATTAATTCCAACAATTCCCCACATGAATGGAAGAAGTTGACTCAAATCAAGGAAGAAGAAAGAAGAGTACTATTTGAAAGATAACGCATCAAGATAGGTAGCTTTCACTTTAAACGTTCTTTAGTAAGAATCTATTAAACTCATTTGGCTGATTTGCGAACTCAACGTTTTGAACTGTCAGCCGTTATTGCAAGCTCAGACAATAGACCAAACACATTATCTCTCATATCAAACTTGGTTCTCTATTGTGTTCATTATTTCGGCCCTGAACTACTTGGGTTCTGCGAGTGCTTTAGAGAATTCGCCTAAGTAAATTCTCAAAGAACCGGCCAAGTTCGCACTTACATAGGTGATGTTCTATAAAAAATTACTTGTACTATTTATAGTCATCATTAAAAGCAAAAGCTTATCCTTCATAAACTTCATATGCAGCACTTTTTGCATCATAGAAATGGGAAGGAGTTAAACTCCTAAGTGCTTCTTATTGAGTCATTCATAATTAGTTTTCCTATTGAACCTAGTCCATGGGATCTCCAGTTGCTAGGTTAGGTTTCCACTAAGATGACTCATTGTGTTTTAGGCTTTAAACCCATTTCTCTCGATGCCCAGTCTATACGCTCTCTAGATAACCCTTCAGTAAATGGATCCGCTAGGTTTTCTTTTGATTTAACAAAATCAATTGATATTGTTCCATTTGAGAGCAACTGTCGAACGATATTATGTCTACGACGGATATGTCTTGACTTACCGTTATACACAAAATTTTCAGCCCTGGCTATGGTTGCCTGGTTATCGCAATGAATACAAATAGCCGGTACAGGCTTTGGCCATATAGGAATATCTTCTATGAAATGTCTTAACCATTCCGCTTCTTTTCCTGCTTTATCTAAAGCAACAAACTCAGATTCCATAGTAGATCGAGCTATATAAGTTTACTTAGAAGATTTCCATGATATGGCGCCACCACCAAGAGTAAATACATAGCCACTAGTAGACTTAGACTCGTCTGTATCTGATATCCAATTAGCATCACTATATCCTTCAATTACTGGAGGATATTTTTTATAATATAATGAATATTCTCTGGTCCGTTTCAAGTATCCCAAAACTCTAAGTAATGCATCCCAATGATGATTACTTGGGTTACTTGTGTAACGACTGAGCTTACTTATCAGGTCTTGTACAATTCATTAAGTACATTACACTACCAATAATTTGAGAATATTCTAACTGATGTTTCCCATTTCCACTATTCTTATGAAGAACTATATGATGAAGAAATGGGTTACTCGTTTCTTTAATATTATGAGTCTTAAACCTCTCAATTATTTTATCAACATAATGAGTTTGAGACAAGAATATTCCATCATATTCTAGATATCTTCATTCCTAGAATCACGTCTGCTTCACCCATATCTTTCATGTCAAAGTTATTGGTAAGCATATTCTTTGTTCTATTGATGACTTCTATATTAGTCCCTAATATAAGCATGTCATCAACTTATAAACAGACAAGTACGTATGCCTTTTCGAATCTTTTCGAATATACGTATTTGTCACATGCATTTATGATGAATCCATTCCTAATCATGGTACTGTCAAACTTTTCGTGTCATTGTTTAGGAGCTTGCTTCAAACCGTATAATGACTTAACAAGTTTGCATACTTTGTTCTCTTGTCCTTTTACTATGAAACCTTCTGGTTGTTCCATATATATTTCTTCGTTTAAATCACCATTCAAGAATGCAGTCTTAACATCCATTTGATGTATCTGTAAATTATACAAGGTTGCAATAGCAATTAAAACTCGAATAGAAGTAATTCTAGTTATTGGAGAATATGTGTCAAAGAAATCAATCCATTCTTTCTGACGATATCCTTTTGCAACCAGTCGAGCCTCGTATTTGTCTATTGAACCATCAGGTCTTAACTTTCTTTTAAAGATCCATTTGCACCCTATTGGTTTAGTTCCCTTAGGAAGATCAACCAATTGCCAAGTATTATTACTCATAATGGATTCAATTCACTATTTATAGCTTCCTTCCAAAATACAGATTCTGGACTAGTCATAGCCTCTTTAAATGTTTGAGGCTCTTTCTCAATCATGAAAGATATAAAATCTGGACCAAAGGATTTAACAATCTTTGCTCTTTTACTCCTTCTTGGTTCAGGTTCTATATTATTTTCAAAAGCATTAGCTCGTGTTCTCTTTTGAGTATTCGCAACAATATCTCTTTTATTAGGGAACACATCTTCAAAGAATTCAACATCTCTAGATTCAATAATCGTATTAACATAAATGTCACTTATATTAGATTCATGCACAAGAAATCTGTACGCACTACTATTTATTGCATATCCGATAAAAATGCAATCAATAGTTTTAGGATCTAACTTAATCCTTTTAGGAGGTGGAACAGCCACTTTTGCTATAATCTTTTTAGGAGGTGGAACAGCCACTTTTGCTAGGCACCCCCACACTTTTAAGTATTTGTAGGAAGGCATTCTACCTTTCCATATGTCATAAGGTATCGAACCAGTTTTCTTGTGGGGAACTCTATTCAGAATAAAGTTAGCAGTTAGCACTGCTTCCCCCCACAAATTTTGTGGTAATCCAGAACTTATAAGCATAGCATTAACCATGTCTTTTAAAGTTCTATTTTTTCTCTCAGCAATCCCATTTTGCTGCGAAGTATAAGGGGCTGTTGTTTGGTTAATAATACCAAACTTAGCACATAATTCATTAAACATGGATGAAACATATTCACCACCTCTATCGGATCTTAATACCTTAATTGTTTTTCCAAGTTGATTTTCAACTTCATTTTTATAAGTAACAAATGCATTCAATGCCTCATCTTTGCTACTTAATAAATAAACATGGCAATACCTACTGTGATCATCAATAAACGTGATAAAATATTTTTTACCACCTCGAGCCTGAACAAATTTTAGATCACAAATATCGCTATGTATTAAACATAACGGTTCACTACTCCTTTTAATTGAGTTAAAAGGTTTTTTAGCAAATTTTGTTTCAACACAAATTTCACATTTATGTTTGTCTTCGGATTCAAGTTTAGGTATAAGACCTAAACCTACAAGTTTTCGTAAGGATGCACGATTTACATGTGCTAATCCGCTATGCCATAAATTTGAAGAGTCAAGCAAGTAAACAGAATTATTAGTTTTATTAATAACTTGCGGATACAAATATGTGGATTTTTTGTCCACTACAACAGCATTGGCCTTAAATAGACCATCAAGTAAATAACCCTTCCCAACATACATGCCCCCCTTAGTAAGTACAAATCTATCGGATTCAAATACCATTTTAAATCCTTTCTTACTAAGAATAGCTCCTGAAATCAAATTCTTTCTGATATCTAGGACATGTACAACTTCATTCAGCGTCAATTCCTTTCCCGATGTGAATTTCAGAATAACCTTTCCAGTCCCTTCAATTTTGGAAGTTGTAGAATTGCCCATGTAAAGGCACTCATTATCATTCAGGGTCTTATATTCAGCAAATAGACCCTTATCAGCACAGATGTGACGAGTGGCTCATGTGTCCAACCACCAATCTTTGGCATTAGATACCAAGTTAACTTCAGAAACAACAGCAGATAGATTGATGTCTCCAACATCTGTAGAGATATTATCCACTTCGGTTATATTGGCTTGGGGCGGTTCCTTTTTCGGTGTATCCTTCTTTTTGCTTCGACAATCTTTAGCCCGATGTCCTGGCTTCCCGCAAATATAACAGTTTCCTTTGAACCGTTTTACATTGTTGACTTTTTCTTTGTCCATGGATGAGCCAGAACGCTTCCTTTTCTTGTTCTTAGACCCCGAGTCTTCCACTATGTTAGCCTTTGCTTCCATGTTGCGCACATTATTCTTCTTTTCTGCAGCCCGGTTGTCTTCTTCAATGCGAAGTCGAACAATTAAATCCTCCATCGTCATCTCTTTGCATTTATGCTTGAGATAATTTTTGAAATCTTTCCATAGTGGAGGTAATTTCTCGATCATAGCAGCAATTTGGAAAGATTCACTCAAAGTCATACCTTCAGCTTCAATATCATGAAGTAGAACTTGCATCTCTTGAACCTGACTCATTACTGTCTTTGAATCAGTCATCTTGAAATCAAGAAATTTGCTGACAATGAATTTCTTCGTTCCAGCATCTTCCGTTTTGTATTTTTTGTCAAGAGACTCCCATTGTTCCTTAGCCGTTTTGTAGTCACAGTACACATCATATAAGGTGTTATCCAATCCATTGAAAATGTAGTTACGGCATAAGAAATCTGCATGTTTCCATGCATCAATGGCTAACTGAGTATTTTTATCAGTAGCATTCTCCGATGTTTGTGCGGGACATTCTTCACGCAGAAACTTTACCAAGTTCAAAGTTGTCAAATAGAATAACATCTTCTGTTGCCAACGCTTGAAATCCGTACCATTGAATTTTTCCGGTTTCTCATATTGTGAAGCCAGTGGCATGACAAATTGATTGGAACCAGAATTTGGCGCAATCACAGCACTAGTATTACTTTCAGTAGTACTAGCCATTTTCTGTAAAAAAAAAAAAATTACAGAAAATAATCAATAAGAGAAATGATGATCCGTCTTAAGATTGTTGTCGAAAATTCGACTATCTCAATCGAAAGAACAAATAAAATGAGCAGAAAAAAAGAAAAGAAGAAGATGAAGCGAGGTATGCTAAAGCAAATCTCCTTAAGACAGATTTCGCCCCCCAACAACGTGCAAACAGGATTATGGACGTCTGTCTCCCAAAATACAACGCTTCTTCCAAAGTCGATATTGCATAATACCAATCTTGACGGTCGAACCAAAGTATGAACGTACTCGAACGAAATAATCACGAATATATCGAAGGAATTTTGGCAGAATATGGAGAGAGAAGGAATCAAGAAATCAAGAATATATTAATTAATTAGGTGTCTAAAAAATGAATCTGGAGGTCTCTATTTATAGAGATTGAAGTGTCTCATTGAATGAGTGTGTGACATTTCATGAACTGGTGCACCATTTGGTTTGATACATCTTAGCCATTGGATCGCACTATTTCATGATCTGACGGCCCAGATTAAACCATGGGATAGTGTCCATTCATCATGCCTATTCACCAATTTCGAACAGTCACCAGCCATGCAGATGTCACGCGTACGTCCAACTGCCATGCAGGACGAAGTGACTCAACCTACTACGTATGTGTCACCTAGGATGCCAACTCATTGAGCCTCCCGTTGCTATGTCATCGAACCATTAGTCCATTTCTGAAAACTATAAGGCTCCACAGCTCCTCGCGACGATGCGTACATGCGAAGTGCGCCTCTAAAGCGCCCCATGCGAACGTTGCGACGTGCGCGGGCCGGGACCGGAGCCGGGGTCGGGGCGCGGCGCGAGTGGTGCGAAGTACCACTCTAGTGGTGGCTAGTTTGCTAGCCTTTGGCTAGCCAAAGGTAGCTAAGTTGTAGGTCACTTATTAAATTATAACTTATACACACATCTCACTATATAAACAAGTCTTTTTTCTTGTGAACTTTCGATGTGGGATTCCTTACGATATATAAGACACTTAAAATGGGCTTATCAACATATGGGCCTATATATTGAAGACTTTTCCAATTCACCCAAATTAATTGCAATGGTCCACATAATTAAATATCACATTTAATTATTTAACACCTTATCAATTAATTCCAACATATATGATATAGTGTTCCTATGCAGGTGTGGGCACTGTTAAAAGCTTGCTCTGGAATATGAAAAGCTTGGTGCGAGTTTCAAGAAGGCCAAATCTGTTTTGATTGGCAAGGTTAACCTTTTTTGAGTTTGGCGTATGTGTAAGTTATTAGTTGTGTTCTTGAAATGTTCCCAGAAAGATTTTGTTTTTCTACCTACTGAAATTTTCTAGGAAATGGAACTTCACACTATGCTTGACCGAGAATGCGTTGCTCTTTTGGATTTAAGCTTCGTCTATGTATTACATTTCTTAACTATCTAAAACATCACCCCTTTAATTTATCCTAAATGGGGCCATCTCCACTTACCAATGTTTGTTCACAATCTTCGACTAGACATATTTTCTACATGTCTTCTCTGAATTCTAATTTGGAGAATTTACTCTGGGTAGAGATATTGCATATAATTCCTATTTTGTTGTTTGCATCTATGACAAAGTACAACATAAGGAATCTACATACAGTATGTCAATAACTATGTTTGTTTCTCTATTCATTTAGTGCCCTTCGTCATGATAATCACAGAGGGATATTTGAATTTTTGATAGGATGTTTATCCTTAACTGACTTAGTTATAACCTGCACCATGAAATATTTCAACTTGAAAAATATATTTATATCGTTCTGCATAATCATTATTCAGAATTCTGTTCTACTCGCTGTCTTCTTTATTCTTTGTGTTTTTTCTGGGTTTGCCAACTTCTAATGTGATTATTTATTCATGGAGTACTTGGAATTAAAGTGAAGACCATGCTTGATTGGGACCCCAAGGGAAAGCAGGGTCAAATGACTCCTCTTCCAGATCAAGTCACAATTCATCCTCCAATGAAGAATAATATATTGGGCTAGCATATATCATTTTTCTAAATATGAGCCTATTGGAACTAAAGGTTGATTGGAAAGGGAAAATGTTAGAAGGGTGTTGAATTTGACCAAAAACATTTTAATATACGCCGTCTTTATCCGCCTAGAGTAGTATAAGAAGAACATGTTGTCAAATTATTGTGTACTTCCTCTGTTTTAAATGAGTTTTTTTTGTTCTTGAGATTAGTTATAATGTACAGTAGAGGATTCTTTTTTATTGTGGAGTATGATTGATAAAATCCCAATTTGAAAAAATTACTGTGAAATGAATTAACGCATATGAATAGAAGAAAATGGAGAATAAGAGAGAGATGCAAGTTGATTTCTCATTGGTAGCATGAGAATCATCAAAACAGATGAAGCCAAAAGCAACTTGCAATTTGAGGAATAATAGTGGTTTTTGTGCATCTTTTTTTTTTTTTTTTTAAAACTCATTATTTGAACCTTGATCTTTCCAACGATTTTTCCTCCATTTTGTAGGTTTTCTTCCTTGGTTTGGCAAATGCCGACTTTGGACATGTGGAAATCTGAGTGAAGCCCATATCTATTTGTTTGTTAATCCATTGCTCTCATTTAAGAAAGTGATGATGGAATCTAAAGCACTAATTAAAGTTAATACGAAAAGTTTCTGCATTGTTATTTTTAACGTTTGTGCAATGCTTAATATGCTTCAAGGTTGAACTTCTAAATGTCCTTAGCTAGCTTTTCTGACTTTTAACTAAATATGAGGTGTTGATTTTATAAAATCCCATACTATGAACTTCTTTATTTCCCATGCACTACAATTTGTAGATGTGACATTATATTGAACTTAAAAAAGTTATCTTTTATGCTGAATGACTTATAGATTGTGAAATTGAATTGAATTTTATTACTAAGAGTATGTTGGAATCTTTTGTCTCATATTTTGGGTTTACTACTCTAATGGAATTATTCATGTCGTGAATTTTAGAATAACTAAACCTTTGAGAAATCTGACTTTGATTTATAGTCTGTTTATGATACATTTTTCCTTCTTCTAAGAACTACATATAGTATTTCACTCCACAAAGTATCTAACTTTTTAGCTTTTATTATATTACATTTTCTGACAGGTAATTGCCTTGGATAGAAATTTTCCAGTGAAACAAGCATTCCATATTCTTTGTGAGCAGTAAATCTGAATGCCTAAATACGGCGTTGCATGATTTTTTAGGCTCATTCCTTATTTGGAAGTTCCACCTTCTCAATTTGTAGGTCGAGTTTATATATACAATTTGTAGGTCAAGTTCTTTAGGCTCATTCTTTATTAGATTACACACTTATTTTTAACATTATCCAAATAACGTACAACGCACGTTCACCCCACTAGTAATCAAGAAAAACCAGCTACCTTGTGATTCGAGGATGTCACACGCCCTATTGCAATAACACAAGCTTTCCAGTTTGATCGAAATATGTATATATATTAAGGAAATAAAATAGAGAATGAAAATTTGTAGTGTTTTAATTATATATTTGTTGCACAAGAGGGCAATCTCGGGAATAAGTGCAGAAACAAAAGCCTGGTGTTTTATGTTGGTATATTATAATGAGAACGAGACATAGTTTTATAGTGCAATGTTTGGCACTGTGGATAACTTGCTAATCAAATTATTTGATTCCTTTCCTACCAAATTAATTAACTTTACAATGTTACTTGTAACTTTGTCCAAACTCATTATTGTCACTTTCGCATTTTTATTACTGCACTTTATTCTTTTCATCCAGTTAGTTCTACAAGATCAAAAGCTAAGGATCAACTTTGCATCTAATTTGACAGCAAGCAACTAAATAATATAAAGTATAATGCTACTCAGACAGGCAAAAAACAGGCCCAAAAACAGGGGGCTGAGGCGGCTGAGGTGGATGCACCTCAACCCCCTGTTTTTGAATAAGTTTCCCACCCTGTTTGAGTAGCAGGTTTCTAATATAAACTAGGAATTTTAACAATATTATTCTTTTACATTTCAAGAGGACAGGAATAAAATTCTGTACAATTGAATCACACAACCATCCAATTTCTTTTTCACATATTTACGACAATTAAACATTTGGTGAACCCACAGGACAGTTTGATGAGAAAATAATTTACTGGTCACGATCCATTGTCTCTCTAGTTTACAATAAAAATAAGTGAATAAGATGTTCGTTTATTTCCATGGCTAAGTGAATCTATGCAACAAATTTAATCGATTAAGTAAACTTTCTTCCTCACATTTTTTAGTAACCGTTACGCCTCGTCGTACAAAGCTCTTATTATTGGCAACATTACGGCCAATTAAGGAAACAACAAGAATCCACTGAAGGCCGGCAATCTACATAACTTTGCTCACCTGGCCTAATCGAAGCCATGAACAAAGGAAGCCGAGGTGAGCTAAATGCCCCAGCCGACCCGACAAGACGTGTGGAGGCCAAACCTCCATGTTCGAGGCGAATCATTATGATCGTATTTTCGAAGCTATGAGCCTTCATTTCACAAGTAATCTTTCATAGATTCACCTCATCAAAGAGATTCTTTGTACGATTAATCGATTTGACACATCCGCAGCAAATGCCTTTTAGTCAACTTTTCATAGAGTAGATCTAGGCTATATGGTGGCTACACTTAATACCACCTCAACTTAAGACAACAGAGGTGACATTTATGAGGTTGATGCTCGATCGTTAAGATGAGGACACGTGCCATCATTCAATGTTAATCACATTTCATATTTTATAAAGTGAATTCATCTCATCCAACGGTAGTCACGACACAAATCTAAGTCCTTTAAATCCCTGATGACTAACTTAAAACATATATAAAGTGAATCTAATAATTTAATCAGATCATGAATTAGTAGACTTTCAATAAAATATTTGTTATGTATGATTTCCATGAAATTATTTCCAACAATATCTACAACAAATGTGTTGTACTACCCGTAATATGTAGTACCAAATACCTAGTCAAATCTTTAATTACAAATTCCAAGTCTTTCGTTTGCTTTGGATCCAAATGGGATTTTAAATACGACAATTCCCCTCATATAGGAGAATTGTTGCCGGAATTGGATGGTTACTTTTTTATTGGGTTAATTTCACAAATGGTCACTAAAGTTACCTGAAAATCACAAAACGGTCACTGAAGTTTAAATTTCTTTCGCAAACGGTCACTGAATTTTCAGATTTTTTGGGCAAGTTTTGCGATGATTTTCCGATAACTTCCGACCACCAAAACCGCTGGATTTGGATACTGTTGGAAAGCCCACAATGTCCTCTTCAATTACCATAAAAAATCTCTCCACAACTCCAAGGGATTCGGCCGAAATATACCCACGAAGTCGGCTATCGAAATATCTGAAAATCTGCCCAGATTTTTAGATATTTTGGGCGAGTTTGCTGCAATTTTCTGGCAACTTCCGACCACCAATACCTTCGGTTTTGGATACCGTTGGAAAGCCCACAATGTCTTCTTCAATTACCACGAAAAATCTCCTCATAAATCTAATGTATTCGACCGGAATAAACCCACGAAGTCAGCTACTCAAACTGGGCCGAATCCCTTGGAGTTATGGGGAGATTTTTGGTGGTAATTGAAGAGGACATTGTGGGCTTTCCAACGGTATCCAAATCCGGCGGTCTTGGTGGTTGGAAGTTGCCAGAAAATCGCCGCAAAACTTGCATAAAAAAATCTGAAAATTCAATGATCGTTTGTGAAAGAAATTTAAACTTCAGTGATCGTCTCTACAAGTTTTAAATTTTAGTGACCGTTTTGTGATTTTCAGGTAACTTCATTGACCGTTTGTGAAATTAACCCCTTATTTATTTATTTATTGGTCAAGGTTTAATCAGATGCTACCAGGTGTCCCCTATAAAAATCTGGCAAAAAAAAAAATCCAGCTCTTTTAAATATTTGTGTTTGACGTCCTTTTCAGATTTCAAAGGCCGTAACCAATTCTTCTAGAGTTGAGTTGGAAAAAATCAAATTGCTTTGTAACTGGGCAATTATTTTTTATGCAATTAATTTAACTAATCAACGAGGACGTATTCAAACTTTAATTGGATATTCCAACCATTAGGGTTAGGACTTGGACAAGGGCATGTTTGACTAAGTTAGTTTGCAAACGTTAATGTTGCTTCTAAACATGTTTAGACACATAATTTTTTGTTATTTATAAATAAAATTTTACATATTTTACGGTAAAGTATGAGTTAACTCTAAAATAAGTAATTTATTGTAACTTAGACCAACAAAAAACCTTATATGTTTACTTGAAAGTACAATTTTGAACTTAGCCAAACATGGACTTGAATGGAAAGAAAATATAAGAAATTTCATTGTTGGTCACCTAACTCACAGGTTTGTTCGTGTTGGTCATCCAACTTACAGTTTTATTTCATTTTGACCATTCTATATTTCTGACCCATAACTTATAGATTTGGCAAACACAATTTTTTTCTATGTTCTACAAACACAAGATCTATATTTTTCTTGTCATGGAAAAGCAAGTATTTTATGGTGATAGATAATACGTCCCTCTTTGGTATTGATTTAAATCATATTTTAATCGAATTTAAAGTCAAACAATCAATATTAACCACATATTTTTTGGGTTCCATAACTTTTTAACCTCACATGTCAAAAATTTGTATCAAGATCTACTAAAAATCTAATTTTAACCCCCCATCAAACACGGCCTACATATATAGATATTGGACCTATCTCACGTCCCATTAATCACTAGTCAAGTCACTAATTCTACAATTTTAGGAATTGTTACATATAGAATAGTCAAATTGTTATCAAGAAAATTAGGTTGTGGAAAGGAAAAAACTCTGTCATTGGAAGATTGGGAGGAATGGAAAATGATATAGAAAATTGACTTCTTAGCTTGTTCAGTGCAACTTCAACCATTTATTTCCAAACCATCTATTGTCTAAATTAACCAAAAAAAAAGTTAAAGATAGGAAAACAAGGACATGTTTGGTACGTTGATTTATGAAGATAATTGAAGAAAGAAATGTGAAAAAAAAAAGTTTATTTCTTATAGTGTGCATTAGTGAAGTGTAATTTATTAGTGAAAATTTCATTAATTATTTCGTTCATAGTTTCCAGGTTTGATTTTACTAACAAGCAAATTTTTAGTAAATTTTGATAAAAATTGACTAAATTCATGATTGAAAAGTTCACAAAAATTGTGAATTATATGCATTTATAAAATTACTTATTTATTTTGACACAAATTTTTATCAACTTTTAAGCAAAACCAAACAAAGACTTACTAACCAAACAAGCCGTATATAATTATAAAAATGAAAAATTAAGGACCTAAACCATGGTTGATGAAATTATCGAAGTTAGTATCGTTACATGTACGAAGCCGACAAGTAAGGCCACGCAAAACGTTGACTTAAAACTCTCTCTCTCTCTCTCTCTCTCTCTCTCTCTATAGTGTTATCCATTTATCTATATAGATTCTACACTGAACTCAAAATTTCTTTGGTTTATTCAATTCATTAAAATCATCAAAATGGATTATCGTACATTGGAAATCAATGTCATGTCTGCAGGGGATCTAAACAAAGTCAACCTCATCACGAAAATGGACATGTACGTCGTCGTTTCAATCTCCGGCGGAGACAAGAAATCGAAACAGAAGACAAAAACACCGGTGGACAACGATGGAGACAGCAATCCCACCTGGAATTTTCCTATGAAGTTCACGGTGGAGGATACGGCGCTCCAGCAGAACCGCCTAAATCTTGTGTTCAAGCTTGTGTGTCAGCGAGTACTTGGGGATAAAGACGTTGGTGAAGTGCACGTGCCGTTAAAAGAGCTTCTTGAATCTCCGGCGGAGGCGGCGATGGGAAGCAGCAGAAGTTTGTGAGTTATCAAGTGAGGAAACCCAGTGGGAAGCCCGAAGCCTAAAGGGGAACTTACTTTTTCATACAGGTTTAATGAGAAAGTTGCCGGTCGATTTGCGGCGGCGCCACCAGTTCTGCCGCCTGTTGCGACAAAAGTTGAAGATGATAAGCCTGTCACCGCTTTTCCAGCGAATCCGATGATGGCGGGACCCAGTTCTATGTATCCTCCGCCACCGCCTATAGGGTATCCTCCTTATCCAACTGCCGAGGGAAATGAGGAGTATCCACCCCCGCAGCCGTCGCCCGGAGGATATCCTCCGCCGGGATATGGGTACCCACAACCACCCCTACCCTCTTATGGTGGATACCCGCCGCCGCCACCGCCAGGATATGGGTATCACCAACCCCCACCACCGGGGTATGGCTATCCGCCGCCGGTAGTACAGCAACAACCAAAAAAGAACAAATTTGGCATGGGACTGGGTGCCGGACTGCTAGGAGGTGCTATTGGCGGGTTGTTAATTGGAGATATGATTTCGGATGCAGGGGATTATGGCTTTGATGGTGGATTTGATTTTTGATTTTACATTTTCTTTATTCTGTTGTTATTACGTATTAGTTATTATTATGAGTATGTATATTTCATATTTGGGAGCTGCCAAGCTTATTTCGTGTATTTCTATAATGTAAGAAAGTTGTGAAATGATTTTATATCATCAAAATGTTATTAGATGATTAATTAGAATGGGAGAATCATATATATTGGTACAAATTAATTCTAGCATAGCCCTTAACTCGATTTTATTAATTTTACTTCTATACATTATGTTCAAATGCTCAAAGATTGAGAACTAATTAGTCAAAGAAGACCATGACTAATACATGCCTCTTGCTTGATGAACATTAGTGACGAAGACATCATAAATTGGTTCACGAGCATTGCTACTATCCTGCGTCTCATCATAGAGGTTGCAACAATTAATAACTACCTCTAAATGATTATGGAACACCATAGTCTGCGATTTTCGCCTAGATCCACAAGTAAAAATAAAGTTTATTGACATTACACTAAAAAAATATATGTTTTTGTGATGCCTGAAATTCTAGTAAATCGTGAAAGACTTTTCACGATGGTTAAAAAGACACCCTAACATCATGTATTATAGTTATATGTCGCATTTCAAGATAGTTATTCAATTTGGCGCTAGTCTCTAAAACATTTCCCTTCACGACAATTCTTTATTTTCTTACCAACTTCAAAGAAAAAAAAAAGGATGGTTATTAAGGAACAATAATAATTAATGTTATAATTAAGGGTTCGTTTGGCTTTTGAAAATTCAAAAGTTATTTCTGAAACTAAAAAACTACTTTAAAAAGAATTCGAATAATTTTCTGAAAGTATTTTGCTTTACTATAGACGAGATGTTAATTGATGATAATTAGGATTGCTCAGTAGGGAATACAACTAGTAATTACTCTCGCAAATGCAGATCCATAACCTAAGCCCACTTTTTAAATAATTAATTAAGTTATATTAGAAAAAGATAAAACATTTAATTTCATGTGATTTTGGATCTCAAGAAATGTAAACCCATCAAAGTCAAAGACGTATGGTCGAGTTTGAAATTATCAGTGGCTCCTATTGGATAAATAAATATTAAATAGTGAGAAACCAAAATATTAATAAATATTAATATATATTTTTAGTGTAATGTCAATAAACTTCATATTTGATTCAGAAATTTTGAATATTTTAGAAGATTAGCACAAGGATTTTCTAGTAAATGTTGAATTGAATGGTGCGTCATTTTTGCGGAGAGAAAGAGTAGCTCGTTTTATTAATATATTTTTCAATTAATTAGGATCTTCAAGGTTGGAGGACGAAGTTGGACACTCAAGTTAAGGTCTACCGTGATGTAAGTATTAGTTGTTTCTTAGATGTGTTTTATTTTATAAACGTTAATTACATATCTTATTGACCTCAAAATGGTTTATTTGCCCTCCTCTCTATTCTTAATTTGGCGGTTAATATGTTGAGTAATATCTGAGGCATAAGCCATTCAATTTTTATGCACAAGGGCTTAAAATTTTGCCAAAAAACACAAGTGACTAATTTAATTTTAAGCTAAGAGATTCCTATGTAATTTCTGCTGTGAGCTTGCGAATAGTTTCAATTAAGGGTATGATCTCTATTTCTTCTATAATCATAAAATCTGATGCTAAAGATTAGAAGTGGAATATCGAAAACTTTTATGGACATGGTATAAGTATTATTATGCTTGCACTTGGCACATCCTCTACTGCATCTACAATGACAAAGAATTTCTTATTGGTGTCTTATAAGGACTGATTCCTCCCTAACCCCCTTGGGGGAAATCCTTGGCTTGACCTAAGAAGCTTCGGCATCACTTGGGACACTAATTCGTTAAAGGTTAGGACTTGAACTTGTCAAGATAAACTATAATGAAAAGAGAGTGCCTTTGATTGGAAGTTTTGGTATTGAATTTTTGAATTCTACAAAAAGAGTTCTTGACTCATCCAAACTCTTATTATTAGAATCTACTGCAGTTATTCCTATGTTCTTTTATTCAAATGATGTTCTTTTCCTACTAAGGTACTCTCAAAAGAGAGATGAAATATTTCTGACAGATAACTATGCCCCTATGATGTTGGCAAAAAAAAAAGATTTTTATTAGATGTTGATGAAATGTGCGGTCGAAAAGTTGATAAATGTTGTGGGTTAAATAAAATGTGCGGTTATAAATGAGTTTGGGAATAGATGAGCTTTAAAAAATTAGGGCAAAACTGGAGCAATATTGAATATTTGAGTTAGAGCAGAACATCATTAACTTTTTATATATGAAATTTGACATCTAATTCTTAGGTACACTTGCATCGATCATGCCCTCATAGCTAGTTAATAGCGGCTGATACACAAACATATTTTCAACCCAAAACTATGTAGAGTGATAAGCCATAATTATTTAATTAACTGTTCTGTGAGAATTTGTTATTATAACATAGTATAGAAATACTATTATCGTGTGCCATATGTACCAAGTGGTTTATTCTTTCCACAAATTAACAAACTTGGATGCAAATAATTCTTCATTTGCTGTATGATTCAACCTTCATTGTTCATTATGCATCACCTATGATGCATCGACACGAACACGTGTGTCGACACGTGTCGGATAGATCAACATGCGAGTTTTTAAAAAAAGGTACTATTACGACACATCGTTGACAATTTGATTAAAATCTTTAAAAAAATTCATTTATATAGCCCTTGTTTGATGACCATTAAAACAATTTTTTTTTAATTTATTTTTAACTACACATTCTCACGATAAAATATTTTGTATGTAAATCCAGAACTTTTCCCTACATTTTAAGTACACATTATCCAAAAACTCACTATTTTAAAACTCATTTTTCTCCAAAAAATCATTTTAATGGTTGTCAAACAAGGGCATAGTATAATTTCAATTTTATACTTGTTATTGAACTTTCTTGTTGAAATCTTTTAAATATGAGTGCCATTTTTTATTTTTTTTGTTTAATAATAACTTTAAGTTAAAAATATAGAATATTGTTGATAAAGAAAGAAAAATAAATATGGTAGAGTATTCGAGGAATGTAATTATACGACACGCAGGCCCGGTTCTGGGCCGAGGCGGATGAGGCCACCGCCTGAGGGGGCCTAATTTTTTGCCCCCCCCCCCCCCCCCTCCCCCCCTTTTTTTAATTTTAAATGAGGCCCGCCTAGCCCAAGTCCAACACTGGAGGGCCTCACAATTTTGGGCCTTTTTTTTTTTTTTTTAAACCTAAACTTTTTTTTTTTTTTTTTTTGTTTAACCTAAACTAAACATCACACTTTCACAGAAAACATTCCATCTCCTTCCCCGGTTTCCCCTGATCGCTTCTACCTCTCAACTCTCAATCTCCACAATACATTCAACTCTCCAATTCAACCGGCTTTCCCTAAGTTACTAACTTACCGCACCGTTCGATTCGTTCACCCGCGAGGTCGCGATTGCCGACTGCTCTAAGCGAGAGTCAAGACTGCAATTTTGCGAGTTCAATCCTCGCTTTCTCGTCAGTTATTAAAAGGTTTGTGTTTTTACATTTCCGTTCTATGAATTTTTATTTTGTTGATTTTAAATTTTTATGTTCGTATTATTCCAGAATCTTGGGAATTTTAAATTTTTATGTCCGTATTATTCTAGAATTACTTGTGTCTTCTAGAGACTAGAATCTTTGTGCTTGGTTTGGGTGATTGGTGATGTTGCAGAGATTGTTTGTGTCTTATTCCTTCTTCGGGTAAACATTTAGGTTACAGTTTCTATCTTGTACATGCTCAAGTGGACTAACAGTGATTGGAAATGGAAGTCGACCACTCTCAAGAGGTGAAAGTTGAGAACTTTCAGTAGGAGACAATCCATAATTAAAACTAGTGGATGAAATAACTAGAGGTTCAGGAGACTCATAAGGCTGAACATCAATATAAAGTGCTACTAAAGGTTGAGGTTGAGAATCTGAGATATAGAAGGAAATTAGAATAGAAATATTAGGCTCAACATATCAAAACTGATCTTCAACACGTTTACTCTCCCACTGGAAAGTTTTAGTTAAAAAAAATGAAAATTTTGAGACATTGAAGTCATTTACAAGTTTTACTAGTAATATCATTATTGGGATATCTAGTAATGGCCTTACATGAAGTGGAATTAGAGAAATGAGTTTCTTTTTGCATTGGTTCCCAGGCGATGCTATATTGGCGAGTCAAGATGGCTCAGTTCCTTGTTTATTTACTTGTATTCTATTTTGTAGGTTGTGAAACTGATGAAAAAGAAGGGCACTTGTGTTGCTTCTGTTGAAAGTGTTGGTGCTGGTGATATAGTATCAATGGCTGGGTTGGCAAGTCCAGCAATAGGGCACACAATATCAACTGTTGTCATTCAGATTCAAAAAGGTTCTGCCAGCCTGCCAAAGGGATTTTAGTTGTGTACTTTATTATGTAAAAAATTATTTAATGTTGTTTATCTATGAATGATTTGTGAATGATTCAATTTCAGGCTCGTAAGAACTAAGATGCAATGCTACTGCTGGAGTAGGGCTTTATTCCACATTTTCTGTCGATTTGCTACTTCTCAAGTAAGCAATGGTTTCCTCTAACTGGTTATTGAAAATGTTTGAAGCCTTGTCGGCTTATATAATTGTGGCATGGTCGGCTTGTATGATATTAGATTGTAGCGTGTATGATCAATTGCACAGGCGCACGTAGTCATTGTATTTAACTGATTGTTTGAACCTTGTCAGTTTTGTTACTTTATAATATAAATATTTTGTTCTTTATATTTGTTTGTTGTTCTACTCGTCAGTGTTAAGTTAGCAATATGTTGCATAATGCACTGTTGAATTTTGCATTTACGTTGATCTTTGGGGGGGGGGGGGGCATTTTTGGGAGTTCGCCTCGGGCCTTTGAAATCACAGGACCGGCCCTGACGACACGGATAATTTACCCTAGTTGAAGTGTTCGTGCAACAAAGTGCATCACATATGCCTTGTCACATGATATTATTAGAGGTGCATCTGATGTTCATAAAGATTTTACAATTGTTGTTCAAGGTTTCTTTGCACGTCAATGGCATGTTTAGTAGTTAGAATTAGATAACACTCGATAATATCAATGAACCAAAAGAGGCTAAATCTTGTTGCTTATACTGTTTAGTCCTTTCGAGTATTATATACCAAATATGCACTTAATGACTTATTAGAAATAGTGCTTAGTTTATTTTTGTTGTTATTTGCACATTGATTGTCTGAAGATGTTTGGCTCACATTCAGTGAGTATTTTAAAATGCTGAGTGTATGCTCTTTAGACATTGACTACTATCATATGCTACGTTCTCCATGCTATTTTTGTTCTTTTGAGATGTGCCATCTAGTCATTGATAGCTTCAGTTGTATGGAAACTTTTCTTTGTTTCTAAGGCCTTATTGCTTATTTATTTATTTATTATTCTGACTCATGATTTCATTGCTTTATTGCTCTCTCCAGGAACTTTCGGAGCTTAAGAACTCCCTATATACTGAAGTTGAGCAACTTCGATCTGTGAGTAGCCTCCTATAGTTTCATAGTTTCTAGTCGAGATTACAATTTCATAGTTTCCAGTTGGAGATGTGATCTAATTACTTGTTCGATTGATGAATGAAGGATTTTCAAGAACTGAAGACCACTCTTCAACAGCAACAGGAAGATGTTACAGCCAGCCTGAAAAACCTAGGGGTCGGTTTGCTTATGCTTTCACATTATGGCTATTTTTGTTGAGAAAATTTCATGTTTCCTTGTATGTTTTCTGCCGTCAGAAGTTAGTTTCAAGTTTTAAATTGTCTTCTGGAATTCTGTAGCTGCAGGATGTTTCTGCAGAAGCCAAAGAGACCGAAGTTCCCATTGTCGAAAACATCAATGAAAAAGCTCAAGACTTGCCAATAGGCAATAACGATAAAGAAATTAAGGAGTAGATCGAATTTTACTCAATGATCTCTGCAAGGGATGAATCCATCTGGGATTGGTTCTCATATCTCGTATGGGATGACAATTTGTTGCATTGAAGAAGATGAAGCTCTCACCTTTAATCAATTGTCACCAAATTACATTAGCTTGGCTCTTTCCTTGATGGATTTTTGTATCTGATGCGTAAAACTAGTTGAATCATTGAAAAAACTTAAGGATATCGATAGTGTTAGGAATGAGAATCTTATGAATTGTTAATTTAAGATGTTTCAATCTGTTTTTTTGAGTTCTGTCTCGTAAGTGAGATAATGTTAGTAAGCACACCAATGTTCCGGTGAATGTGAGTTTGTTTCTGATGGATTTATTGCTTATATATAAATGATGTGATGAGCACCTGTGCAGTTCTTAATTTAAGTTGTCAAATATTGTGGTCAAAATTTTCAATTTTTGTTTAGAAAAAAAAAAATGAAACATTTTTGAAGTTATTGAAATTTTGTGAAGAGTGCCAGGTATCAAAATGTGGTCGAAGCAGAATGCTACTGTCTTTAAAGTCGCTTTGAAGTAATTTTTGTGCTAAACGGCTCGGGCATGCTGCAGGAGAAGCTACACGTTTTCCTTTGCCGAAGGAAGCACTCAAGAGAAGACAAAATTACTTGTAACTTTTGAACATTGACGGATTTTCTCGAAAATGTCAAGGTTTTCAATGCCTTTTTCTATGCATGTTGTGAAAATGATGGCCATCTTCCATCGATCATAAATCATCCATCTGGCTTTAAACCTCGAAGTTAAAATTGAAAGGCGAAATCCCATTTTACTGATCTTCAAACATTAATGAGGAATATAATAGTCTATTTCGTTCTCTCAACCCCACTTCATGCTGAATTTGCATGGAGGTATGTAAGTTATTAATGCACAATTCTGAATTGTCATGTCTATGCCAGGTTTTGTATTGATTATGGCATTTAAAGGTACTTGTCTGTTGCTTCCAAATAAATTTACTTATAAGTAAAAAATTAACTTTTTTATCGGTCAAAATTATTTTTAAGTTACTTATTTTCACAAGAAGGTAAGAATGTCTCAACTCTTGCAAAGAGGTTGACTTGCGGGCGACGCTCATTCTAAGAAAGTACAATTTAGCACACGAGATCAATAAGAAGATCTTGAATTAACTATACATAGAAACCAACACAACATTAAGTTGTTAAAGCTCGACAAACGCCAATGTACTAAACACTTCGGTTTGTACAATATTCTCGGGAAGTAACTTGGGCGCATTGGGCACTCAAGATAGAGCATGGTCGATATGGCTTTACTCTTTAAGAGGCTCTACTTATTGTATTGAAATTTCACCGCAATCTACACATAAGAAATGATTGCGAGAGTCAAGCAACCACCCCTACCTCCAAAGGGCTAAGCTTGCTAACCGACACTTGTTTTGTAACATTTTCGACGACTTCAAGTCCTTCAATTGATTAGAAAAGCTCAAAAAAATCTTATGTCCCTACATAAAATGATTACGTGTAGCCAGCTAATCATGTTGATTGTGACCATCACATCTTAACAATTTGATGTTGAACTGCCTTTAGCTTATTTGGAAGACTAGGAGAGAATATTGTACACGCTAATGATACATGGAACTATATGGACAAGAAAAAGGAGAGAATTTTATAAAAATTAGAAAAGAACGATCAAAATTGCCCTTCAAATTAAGTCATGAAAGTTGTCCGATGCATGTATGGTTTCTTTTAAGTGAGCTTTAACCAGCTTGTACCTTTGTGGCAGCGACAATAGAATGTTGATTCTGCCATGCCTCCAATATAGATCATGTTTGAACCACGTTATTTTTTTCATTCTCATTTTTCTACTCATTTTTAACCACACATTTTTCAATAAAATAATATTTTCCATCACATCAATAATTTATCTTTCTTTTTCAACCACATATTCTCCATCACATCAACGATAAAAATGCATTCTTCTTCCAAAAATATGCACCAAATGGGGGGCTTATTGAGAAGGTGACCCCTCTTTCTTTATCTTTTCAAACTTATAATTGAAACCCTTCTAACTTTTTTCCTGCGAAATTGTACGAGGAAGATGCTTTTTGGGGTACAACAATTTTGTTGGCACAATTTTTGAAATCTTGTCATTATCATATAAAAGCCTATTGCAACTCATACTTTGTGTGAAAAGTAATTGGTTTTTATTTATGATGTTGGTGCATATGTGATTGTACTCCTAATATCAACTAGCCAATCTCAAGATCAATACATGAAAGTGAAACCTTTGTAAGAATCAAAAGATGCAAATTCAACCATGGTATGATATAGAATGTGTTCCACAACAGGCTGCCAAACAATAAAATAAACGATTTTATTGGTTTTCATTAAAACGACGGCGGCCTAGGTCAATAAGTCGAAACAAATGAGGCTTAGACTAAGTTGGACAAGCAAAAAGAACAATAATTTTTTATCTGTTAGTTAAATTCAGCTAAGAAACAAAAATTCATTAGAAGAGGCATGCGTGAGTCGATCCATGCAAGCCGCTGGCCTGAAGGTCGCCTACAAGTCAATTTGCAACACGACTAACCTTGTCTTTACTTCTCTAGTCACACATTGTTGAAAGAACTAGCCCACTCAGAAGTGAGTATAGTTGGTTTTACCTCAAAAGTAGTAAGGAGAACAGAATTGAGGTACTACATGGCAAAGTGTCTAACAATCAAAATAAATGAAAGCATTCATAGAGAGAGGAAATGATAAAAATATATACTTATTTTCCAAATCACCTATTTCGACAAGGTACATATGTATCTCTTTTTATTATAGTAAAGATTTTACTTAGATATCTCGTTAAACATTTCTAATTACTGCATACAAATGTGTAATGTTTTTCATAAATCCTTGTTCATGTTTAGCCGCTAACGTGACATTGTTATATTGTCTCATGAAGTTGGCATAAACGCATATTTATCACCGTGGTTGATGAATAGCATGATTCCTTGTGAGTTATGACACAAACTTTATTCAATTTTTAACCTCTTAAACTTTTCAACGAAATTATTTAGCTTCGTGACCACTTCCCACTATCATACAAATTATAAAGTCGGAGGGTGAACTTACAAAGCACTTTCACTGTTGCACTAAGAGCAGGCAGTAGCCAATAGCCGTGAGCATCAAATGTCAATTTCATATTTCACATTAGATAGATTTATAGACACTTTGCTCACTATAGTCAGCATAAAGTGTAGTAATTCTCTCTAGTCTAATCTTGCATTCGTTCTCCTTCATTTATCCCCCAAACCCACCACCCCACTTTCTGTTTCTCTCAATGTCTTCAGGACCAGGAGAAGAACCTCTACCAGTCCTGCAATACCAGGTACATTTCCATGTTTTTGCAAACAAAGAATTCTCGTTTTCTGCTTATTTTCTTGAACTTATGAGCTGTTTTTAACTGTTCAAGTACTTTCTGTTTGTTTCTCAGACATGGGTTCTGAAAGTTTCCATCCACTGCCAAGGTTGCAAAAGGAAAGTCAAGAAAGTTCTTCAAGCCATTGAAGGTACTGCAGTATTAATCCTCTCTCTCTTTTGGCTTCAAGAAAATTCTCTAAAACATTGACAACGTGTTCGGTAAGTAGACTTTACAGTACTCCGTTCATTGTACTCTCAAGTCCTATCTAATATCATGTACCAAACATGATCAGCTTCAAGAAAATTCTTCAGAACATAGGTATCCTGTCTTGTAAGATCGATTCTATAGTACTGGACAATGTTAAGAAAAAATAAGAATCTGCATTTTTTGATGTCTTCTTAGGTTTGGAAGCTAGAATTAGGGGGAAGAATGTGAAAAATTGAGAGTGTAAAGTATTAATTTACTAGAAACAAATGTTCTACTCTTTTGATGATTTGTCCTTTTCAAGGTAATCAATCTCCCTCAATGCATAATATTTGAATCTTGAATAGTATTCAGGATCATGCTTCTCCTTTATTAATTTTTTTTTTTTTTTTATCTTCAACTCCCTCTTTAATCAGCTAGAATCTCTACTCGATCATGTCGAACTTACTCAAACTATGCCTCCAAAAATGTTTTATTCTTATTCTCTCGTATTCTTCTTTGCCTTTGTAAACACGGGATACATAGAAATTCATTAAATCTGTTTTTAAAATCAATATTCTTAAAAAATATTATTGATAAAGGGGTTTTTTTTTCATTTCGCTCTGAATACTTTTGTCCTTCAAACAAAAAAAAAAAAAAATTAAAAAAAAAAATCCTCTTTTAGACATTTTAGCACTCACTATTATAAAATTTAAAAAGTCATATATAGCCTTTGTTTGTGGGGATTAAAAACAATTTTTTAGTAGATTTTGATAAAAATTGATAAAATATGTTATTGAAAAATTGTGAATCCCATGAAACAGGTGATTAAAATTAATTGTTGTCTTTAACTTAAATTAAAATTACCGAAAAAAGACATAAAGAAAAAGGTATTTTTCTTGTGAAGTGAGAATATGAGCTCAAGACTTCAAAAATACACTTCTGAGCTCTTCTATTCTTCTGTTTCACAATTTTCACTTGAATTAGACAATATTGCGTATTTGTTATTAGCGGCAAACTAGAATTTTCACAATGGGGCGCCAAATTTTGAAGTTGGGAAAATATACATTTATTTTTTCAATTTTTTTTCACAGTTTGAGCTCCATTTTTTCTAGAATACATTTTTTTTTTCAAAAAAAAAAAAAATTATACACGTATTTTAAAAAAAAATTTACTTTTTAATCACATATTCTCTAAAAATTCTCTATTCTGTAATACATTTTACCCCAAAAATAAGAATCAAACAAGGGCTGCACCACTAATTGTTATTATAAATCGAAGTATATTAGACAGATAAAGAAATAAAAAGAAACTAAAATATTTTTTTTATTATCTTCGACAGTATTGTCTAGTATGCTGAGCACGAGCACACCCAAAAATTCTTTCATAGGTCAACTTCTACCTTCGTATACATTTGAAGGCATGGAAGAGAATATATTGATTAGTGTTTCTAACTAATTTTTAACAATAGCTCCATTGGAAGTGAGAAAATGGGTGGAATAATTCAGCCTAACCAATCAATGCAGAATATTCATAGAAGAGTAACCTTCTTCACACATTTTGGGCACCTTATCTTTGGGAAAATTATACTCTAATCTTAATAGAATTTATTATTTTTTGTCACTATTGTAGTGCACGGAGTCTAATTATATTGTACATTTAGCCCCAGTATGTGACAGTTTATTTGTTGAATTTTATCCTTTTTTCGACTGTTATATGGTACAATAATTAGAAATTGCATATGTTGACTAGCTTGTTAAGGGATATAATCTTACATCGAATAAAAATGTAAATATAAATCAACTTATAAAGGATTGGGTTACCTCAAAAAGTTGACCTTTTAAAATGAAACTTCAAATATCAGAGCCCATTAAATTTCAACGAGCAATTCGATCCGGTTAAGACTCCAAAATTGAGCATACGGATTTCAAGATTGGTCTGTTCAAACGAGCCACCATCTTGCGAGGCATGTTAAGCGATAGAATCCCACATCGAATAATGATGTAAATATAAATCAACTTATAAAAAATTGAATTACTCCTGTTAATAAGGTTGACCTTTTAAAATGAAACCAAAATTCTTAACATAGTTCGTACCAGCCATATAATGGAAATTTTATGATCTCTTCCCCGTGAATGTAGACTGTTGTCCGTCCAAGTAAAAAGTCTCGTATCACTTCCTTTTGTCTCTATTGTAATTGAATCTTTTGATTTACACTCTCATTCATGGCTTTCAACTTAGAACAGAATTTCTATTAGGATTACAGTCTCGGAGCTCTATTTGGTTATATTCTCCTAATTTTATTTGACATTCTGAAGTGGAGAGGAATAAGAATCTTAGAATATATTCAGTTTCAATGTCAGAAAAAAAGGATTTTGTGGGAAGTCACTATTTTTGCTGATATTTGGTCATTTCATGGTTTGAAATAAATTGCAAGAATTATACCGTTATGTTTACTTTTAAGTTACTTATATTATTAAATAATTTTCAAATTTACTTATTCTACAAAATATAGCTTTCTAGAAGACAAATTTTAACTTTCTAAATGAGTAACTTTTAATTACAATTGTCCAAAGTGAATACTTGCTTATATCCAAAAGTGAAGGTATTTAGCTTAAAATCTAAAATCAGGTTAAGCCTATGTTTGCCCCCACTTTTCTAAAAAAATATTTTTTTTAAAAACTCATTTTTAACCACACATTCTCACATAAAATAATTTTCCATGCAAATTCAATTTTTTTTTATTTTTTAACAACACATTTATTAAAAATTGAGGTTTCATCTTAAAATGGCAACCTTATTAAGATGAGTAATCAAATCATTTATAAGTTGGTTTATGTTTACATCTTTGCTTGATGTAGGATTCTATCCCTTAACATGCCCCAACAAGATGGTAGTTCGTTTGAACAAACCAATCTTGAAATCCGTATACTCACATTTGAAGTCTTAATGGAATCGAATTGCTCGTTAAAAGCTTAATGGACTCTAATACCATATTAAGAATTGTGGTTCTATCTTAAAATGTCAGCCTTATTAAGAGGAGTAACACAATCCTTTATAAGTTAGTTTATGTTTACATCTTTATTCGATGTGAAATTTTATTCCTTAACAATATTTTCCAACAAAATACTATTTCAAAATGCATTTTGACACAAAAATGAGGTTGTGTCCTCGAGCATTTCCGTACCACCAAGTGCATCATTTGTGAGAGGACAGAAAAAAGTTCTGTAACCAATTATATAAAGAAGACATGACTGAAAATTATTCTTTAAAACTTTGTTGGAGCCCCATTTTTTCAATAATTCATTATTAATCACACATTCTTCAATAAAATAATTATATATATAAATCGAAAACTTTTTCTTACTTTTTAGCCACACATTCTCTAAAATATTATTATTCAAAAATACATTTTTCTCTAAAATGGTGCTCAAACAAGGGCTAAATCTATTTGATTACACTTTTGTCGTCAAAACATTTCCATTATACTACCTCGTCTAGAAGCTCCTCACATGCACATTAAATTTTTCCATCAAAGGTTTGGCATGTTTACAATTTTGTCAGATGGAAACTTAAAACTTATAATATTTGACTCGTCTAAAAGTTCAAACTATCAAACTTTATGCCACATAGCCCCATTCTTTCTTCCATCGGTCTCACCCAGCAACATACGGCTCAACTAAAAATGGTGAGCGTATAGCATGATCTCTTTTAGTTTAGTAAAATCAACCTTTGGCTCCCTCATATGTGTTAAGGGATATATATCTCACATCGATTAATGATGTTGACACAGACCAATTAATAAAGATTTTGGGTTACTCCTCTTAATAAGGTTGACCTTTTAAGATGGAACCTCAATTCTTAACATGGTATCAGAGCCCATTATGCTCCAACGAGCGATTCGATCCCGTTAAGACTCAAAAGTGAGCACGTGGATTTCAAGATTGGTCTGCTCAAATGAGCCACCATCTTGCGGGGGCGTGTTAAGGGATATATATCCCACATCGATTAATGATGTTGACACATACCAATTAATAAAGATTTTGTACTACTCCTCTTAATAAGATTGACTTTTTAAGATAAAACCCCAATTCTTAACAATATGGTGCAAGCCAGCTGCATTTTTCACCAAATGTATGACACGTAAAATTTTTTATAATTCGGTGATAGACAAAGTTCGAGATATCTAAGAGTTCAAACGAGGTGGTCCGATGAAGATAAGAAAAAGGTTGGCATATGTTTTACTCTCCCAAATGTTGAAAGGTCGAGAAGCTACAAGGAAGAGAATAAAAAGCAAGCAGAATCAAGTAAAAGCAGAAGATGACAAGAAATGTTGAACCATTCACATAAGCAAAAATTCATTAATCAATGTCCAATTACATAAAAGCAATCACTATATACAAAGAGAACTTTTCTTTTTAGAATTATATCTTGTTTCCCATTTGAAAGATTCCAACATTTCCAATAAACTTCTTTTTCATGCCTCTTTATTATTCATCAAGCTTGCTATGAATTTTTTATCTTGATACACACAAAAAGAAAATATAAAATGAAGAAAAAAAGATGCGACCCATATCCCAATTCGGTGTATATCGGACTTAGCAAGCTCTGCTTGCCGGCTTCCACCCAAGAAAAAAGGCGATCACCTGCCACAAAGGCTCGCTTTACTAAGTAACATGACTACATGTTTGGTACGCGTCAATGGATAGTTTTTTAATTTTTTGATTTAACATCACTAAATAATGTAATGAGTAAGACTAAACACGTGATTTTTTTATTTTTTTTTTTAAGCTTAGCCAAACATCATTAATCACTTCTATAAGAAAATGGAGAGAAAAAATCAATAGAATATAATACAGAAATTTTATTTTGTGCAATGATAAGCGCAGGTAAGCAAAACAGATTCTCATGAAAAACACATCAAAACGACAAGTAAATTTGAGAAAGGAAAAAAAACGTACACCCCTTATAAAGCAAGAAAACTAGGGAACAAGCATTTTGATTTAATTCACAATCCTGCAATTTCTCCTGATCTCTCCTCGATTCCCTGTTAGAACTTCAGTTGATCCCATGTGCACCATTGCTGCAGCAAATTTGGTAGTCCAATAATTTGGATGATTTGAGTTTTTCTTCACCAATGGTCTAGTTAAAGGTGTGTTCCATAGGACTTGATCAGAAACCAATAGTCCCTTGTTATTTTTCAAATTCTTGTAGTAATTGTTATCAATCTTGATAGGTGTTGTAGGATCAAATGGCACGACCGGATCTGGGATCGGGTTCGTGCTCGTGCTCGTAGGGCGGGGACATAGGCCTTTTAGGTAGTTAGCATAGGTGGGATCCAGTGACGGATCTTGAGAGTATGTTGAATTGAACGAGTATAAGCGTTTGGCAAAGGATGAGCAATGGGAATCTCCGATAGAATGAGCGCCCGAAAGAGTTACCATCTCTTCTAAGGACAACCCTTTTCGTGCAAAGTTTTCGCGCAATTCTGTCACGTTGAAGAATGCATCGGGAAGGTTTTTTTCGACATCGTCTGATGACGAAAATGTTCCATCTCGACGTCCGGCTGGGACAGGATAGTGTAGGCCGCCAGCCTTGAAAACACTGTCTCTGGCTGCAAAGGCAATGATGTCTGCACAAGAGACTGTGTTGGGACATTGAGCTTCTATTTTGGCTCTGGCTTCATCAATTACATCAAAACCTTGTACTCCTTTGTTTCCCATGCTGTCCTTTTCGGCTTTGTGTCCTGGTGTTGAGTCGAGAAGAATTGAAGCATCACAGCCCTGTCAGAAAAATAACATGTATGTCTTAACATCACAATCACAAGACTAATATGCAAGTACTGTGCTTAGTTCTTTACAAATTCAAGAAAAAAAATGTACATGTACTTAGGTTAAATTAATATAAAGAAGCGTATGACAGAATTTGTCATGGATAGGCATAGCAAGAATTCCCTCCCGACTATCAAAATCAGAGTTTGAAGAAACGTGGTAGTGTTAAGGAGAGATAAAGAAGGCCATATTATCAATCCAAAAATCTGCCACCAAATTGTGTTGTTCAATCCTATTCAGTCCTGTGTACCAAACATGCAACAATAGTTGGATCTCAAGTGGGAATAACAGGGACACGACATGTGCATTTTCGGTTCGAGTTCACCATTGAGCTTCCAAAAAAGTATAGGACATGTTATATTGATACTCTATAATGGGTTAAAAGTGACATAACTAAAGAAGAGAAGCGTGTGACACTAACTAATTTGTCAATCATCCTATCAACTTCACTGTATCAAATATGCAACCCATGGTTGGTTTTTAATCGAACTAAGAAGAATGACAGATTAAAAAGCAAGATCAGCATCACATACTAGTGTGTGTGCATGTGCATGTGCATGTGCATGTAGATCGATTCCCCTAACAAAGCAGTCATGGGGCATGTATGATACGCTGTAATGGGATGGACCAACATAGCTATAGAAGAGAGGTATGTAACGGGATTTGTCAATTATCCGTTTTAATCCTATCAAGTTTTGCATACCAAAACATGCCAAATACGGCTAGTTTTTAATGGAATCAACACAAATTACTGATTTAAAAGCACAATCAGCAGTCCTTAAATTCACACAAGATCCATTACCCTGACAAAGCAGTCATGAAAGTGCAGTCTAATGAGTGCAGCAGCTATGCCAGAATCTTGGGTGTAAGCCTGGTCCAATGTAGTTTTCACTATACTCTCAGCAGATGGACAAGTTTTCTGATAGAACCCGACTTTCAAAGGGGTAAATGCAGCTGAAGAACTCAAAAAAAGTGCAAGAAATAATCCCAAAAAACAAAAAAACTTTGCCATTGGAATCTGATAGCTTTCTTTGTGAAGAAATTACGAGACAAAAATATTAAATGATTGAAATCTGAGTTGTGTGGAGAACACAGACCTAGGATACTACAATTTATACTAAGGTTATTGAAAGACTATACAATATAGTTTAATGCAAGGAGACGTAGAAAAACTAAATTAGATAATGCGATGAAATTTCCTGTTAGGAGCATTTTATAATATTGTATTATCTATAGGCAAATAAACAAATGAAGGCGTGTGGCCTCCACACGGTTCTCTTTTTAGATACAATGAACTTATGTCATGTTGTAATCGGGTCGTGGTTTTAATCGTACATTCTATTATCAATAAAGAAAGAGAAAGATATTATAAAATTTGTTAGTTGTCCTAGTTGTAATTGTTGTATTGAATCTTGAAGTTTCATCTTAAAAAGTAATCAGTATTAAGAAAAGTAGGTAACCTCGTGGTACCATTTTCATATTTGAGCAATGTGGACATGACCCGTAAGATGGAATTGCTTGTTTAAGCTTTTTGAATTTTAACATCATCTTAAAAGGTCAGTTTTGTCAAAATAAGTAGTCCAAGCCCTTATATTCAATATATTTTTTCATATTTAAGCGGCACGTAATTCTACATTTAACTAATAGACTCGAGGAACTATTTTGCATTCTCAATATAACGTCTTTACTGTCAAACCCTTTGCAAGCGGGCTACTCGATACTTGTTCGATGGATTAGTATTGGAGTAATGCTATTTAGTCCCTGTTTGACCAACATTATTTTTTTCATTCTCATTCTTCTACTTATTTTCAACAACACATTCTTCAATAAAATAATATTTTTTATCACATCAATAATTTTTCCTTCATTTTCAACCACATATTTTCCATTACATCAGTTCAAAAAATGCATTCTTTCATTTTAATGTGCACCAAACAAGCTCTTAGTTTCACTGGTGTTACAACTCAGTCTAGGTGACATTAATGTGACATTAAATGATACGTGAAATTAAATAAGTCATTTAATTTTACATTTAATTTAGCCTATCATTTAGAGTCACCTAAACTGGGGTTACAACTTCAGTGGGGCTACATAGCATTACTCTTAGTATTGTTCCATCCAATGTACTCTTTGTCCTTGAGTTCAAGAGAATTTTTTAGTTAAAATGCTGATTGAGATGAATATATGTAAAGTTGAGTTGAATATATTCGAAGAATTCTGAGACAATGACTCATCAGCACATAGTTACAATCTAAACAATACTATTTAACAAGAAGTTGCAATTAGTCTATACGTATACG
Organism: Fraxinus americana; assembly: GCA_035079005.1. Lineage (NCBI taxonomy): Eukaryota > Viridiplantae > Streptophyta > Magnoliopsida > Lamiales > Oleaceae > Fraxinus > Fraxinus americana. The sequence continues at coordinate 47,032 of JAVHZT010000107.1, read as the reverse complement.
TCTCTTTATATTCAAACTTTCTCACCAACATCTAAAAGTGTGAGCATTAATTTACTATATCTGGACTAGACTTCGTCAACTCATCAAATCTAAATTTTTTCTCCTTTTGTATTGTAATTATTTTAGGAGAGGACAGTTTTGTATTTTGACCTTTCGTATTGTGGTCATGGTATTATGCCCCCGTTCAACACCCATTTTTTTTCTTTATCTTTATCTTTCTTCTTTTTAACCACACATTTTATTAATAAAATAATATTACACATAAACCCAAAAATTCTCCTTACTTTTTAACCACACAATCTTCCATCAATCACTATTTCAAAAATTATTTTTCAAACAAAATGAGTGTCAAACAGGGGCTATAAATATCTTCTTGAAGAACGTACTTGCTTCATTTGAGAGAGTAAATACTATTTGAATTATTCAAATTCATTGGTACTAAACACACGGCTAATTGTCCGTTAAGTGTTATAAAGTGATTGGACATTTTAAATAAAAAATATGAGTCATATTTAAAATGTCCAGTTACTTAATTGAAAGCTAGATGATTGTTTATCACCCGTTGAACGGAATAACATTAATCACCCTATCTATGATCCCCATGTAATGTTACATTAAATGATAAAATCAATTAAACGATTCTAAATTCTCATATTCATACATTTAATTGGTCGATCGTGAAATATGAGTTTGGAGCAATTTTAGTTTTTCCCATTTTGTATATTTTCCTTTAGGTTATTTTTCTTTTGTTTATTTAAAGAGGAGCCACAATGGTCGAAGGGACACATTTTGCTAATTAATTGACAGGTAGAGGGTCCATTGTGCAAATGAAATTGGTAAGAGGTAGATTTCTCACTAATCTGAAAGGTTATGCCCTTTTCAAAATAGAAAGGATAGTCTTGGAAATCATTATAGAATCCCGACTCTTGTTCATTTAGTTCCCTAGTATTTTATCATCGCTAGCTCGACATATGGATGGCAAAAAAGCACGGCGGCTTGAGCTCGGTTACACCTAGCCGAGGCTCGGGCCGAGCCCCATTTTGGGACGTCGGCTTGAGCCCGGGCCGGCCCATGGCCCGGTCGAGCCTGTCCATTAAATAAAATTAAAATTATTTTATTTTAAAAGAGCTGCCTGCTACAACCTTCAATATTATTTAAAAAAATAGGAAAATTCATAAGTAAGAGGATAAGTATCCCCTATTTCAAAATTAAGAAAACAAGTTTGGAATTTCAAAAATCAAATTTTTATTAAAATTTATTATTATTTAATTAATTAATAAATTAATTATAATGATATCATAATTATACAATTAATGGTCACAGGTACATAATTAATTGGTCATGGATTATTTTTGAGATCACAAATCAAAAAATTTATAGGTCACGAATTATTTCGAGGTCACGGATCAAAAATTTTATACGCCACGAATTATTTCGATGTCACAATTCAAAAATTTTATAGGTCACAATTTGTTTATCGGTCACACATCAAAATTTTTGGAGGTCACGAATTATTTCGAGGTCACAGATCAATAATTTTATAGGTCACAGATTATTTAATTGGTAATAGATCAAAAAATTACAGGTCACAGATTAATTTTTAGTCACAAATTGTAGAATTTTAAGGTCACGAATAGTCCATTATGCGGTCACAGCTAGTCTCCGTCACGTCAAATATTTGAAAACCACAAACAGAAACCAAAACTAAAAATGACAGTTATTTTTCATTGCAATCTCTTGGTCTAAACACCTGGTTATAATCCGAATTGGCCAAAACATATTTTTAGCTCTTTCACACATTTGAATAGTCTCACATGCTTCAAACTTATTTGACTAATGACAGTTAGCATTTAGTTAAATGTCCGTGCTTGTAGTTTTTCTTCCAATTTCAGGGCTCAATCTTAAAAGTTCTCATGCAAAATCTACACTTTATCCTCTCTATCCAACCATTCAAGGGATATATTTTTTATTTTACCAGCATCTGAAACTCAGAATATATTCTTGTAACTTCGTTGCAATTTTCTTCCATGAGCTAAAAAATCTCTCAATCTCAATTATCCAACAAATACAGAAAGATAACTAAAGCTTAAAAAAATAAAAAGTTAGCAACTTCATCCGCTCAGTCAAATATAAGCCCAAGTACAATACAAGATCAGCATGGGGGACACCCATAATGATTAGAACAGAGTAGCCAACCGAGACCATAAATAAGTCTCTTCTTTGCAAGTCATTAATCTTTATATTTTAGATGGTCATAAAATTAATGATATAAGAAGACACTGTCAGCATCCTTTAATTATATAGCATAACACTGTCCCCTCAAAAGAAACCAAATTCATTGAAAATCAGAGTTGTTCCTTATGGAGAAAAATCCAAAAACATATATTGCCATTTGAACAATCAATTTTTCATAGTAACTTTGATCATATCTAATCATGAAAAAGCGAGTCATTAATGAAGCACTAAAAACTTTGTAACAGAATGCCACATTACATAACTAACCTGGTGATAACCGGGAGGCAGGCTACAAATGGTCTGAAACATGGTAGGGCATCCTTCAAGAGGAGTCATAGGCCATTGGGTCCACCTTTAACAAATTAACAGTATATCCGATCAACCATACAAACAATATAACACAACAAACAACCAAAATATCCTAAAATGATGACTAAAGAAGCTGTAAATTCAACAGGCAGGAAATAATTCTTTTTGTAGCGCTAATTAACTCTCACCCAGTAAATGAGCCAGTGATATACACACTCCTCCCACCATATGGCCACACAAAACGGGTGGGAATCAAAAGTGCGCCACTTTCACGCCCATAATCCATCCCAGCAGGATACATTCACTCCAAAATAGTACTAAAAATTTCCCAAAAAAACACTAGAATTTAGTACATAAGTCCTAATAATTTTACAGTACCAATAATAAAATCCAAAAAAATTCAAACAATTATTAGGAAAGCCAGTGATCCATTAGCTTCTTTAAACTCCCAAACAGCTCATAACACTGGAAAACTTAACGCAGATGTTGAAAATTACTACCTAAACTCAAATCGCCACTAAAAGAACACAAATTCTACTTTCAAAATGTGCCTTAAAATAAACTGATGCAAATCCAATTTTTTTTCTTAATGTAAACACTCCTAATGGTACCACTAAGGACTCTGTAATTGCACGAACACGATTCCTAAAGATTCAAAAGTTCAAAAACCTAAGAACAAAAATTAAAACCTCAAAATAAGAAAGATATGTACTAAACTTTAATATTAAACCACAAAACAAAATAGTATAATGCAAAGCTCCGATCTTGAAATTATATAAATGTATCTACGAAAAAGTATGAAATGCTGAAAAATTGAGACTTTGATCAGATTCTCCAATAATAAAAACTTATAAGCAGTAAAGAAAAAAATATTTTTTGTAATCGAGGCTTAAAGAGCTGAATAAATTTGGAAAATTGACAAAAGGGAAATTGTCATGAGAGAAGAAATTTAAGAATGAAAGCCTAACCCTATAAATTTTTTATCTTTCTCCAGATTTTTATTAAGGCCAAAAATTTGTATGAGGATTGAGGAATAAAACCACGTAATCACAGTGATGTTTCTACTGTAAGAAACGGAGCCAAAAGGAGGGGAAAGAATGAGAAAAGAAATAAAATAGAGTGGGGGTGAGACACCTACGGTTATTTATGCTCCAATTCTATGAAGTGAGACTTTATAAACTACAATCGCATCATGTTGGATGTTTTATCTGAATGAAGAAGGATCGATGAATGACTGGAGAGGATTTGTTTTCCACGAATTATTTATGATATGAGTATCGTACTAATTGAAATTAATTCATAAATCAAGTCGAATTCGTATCCTTGACGTGATCTATAATCTTATTTTGGATAGTGTTGTGATGAAAGAAATTTTTAATATTTTTCATTTTTACAATAATGTTGTAAGTTGATGTTCTTTTCTCGTCACACGAACCTTCTGTGTGTAAAGCTAATAATCAGTGGCGGAGCAACAGGGGCAATGGTGACTACTCCCCGCAACATTTTGAAATTCTCTAAATTTATGTACAAAATCTGAAAATTTTTAGTACGTACAAAATATATATACATTTTGTTCCTCGACACCTTTTCGCTCACCTAGGCAAAGATTTTAGCTCCTTGGTAAGCTTACTATGAATTTTGATTTGGAGGCTAAGGAGGGATTCATTAGCTCGTTATTTAAGATGTGTTTGTCTCTCATTAATGGGAGAAAAATAGAGTAATGAATAGTATTTTTTTGGAGAATGTGTGGTTAAAATTTAAAAAAATTTATTGGTTTGTGTGTAGAATATTTTATTGGGTGAATGTGTAATGGAGAATCTTACTGTAACAAATAATTTTTTGAAATAATGGTGACAAACAGGGGCTTAGTATAAATAACTTGGATAATATTACCCATAAAAATTATCATTATATGGTCAGAATTTTGGATGTGACATTTACACAAGTCAGTGATGTTCTTGACCTCAAAAATTTCTAGGACCATGATATCAATGGATTTTTAACCACGCATCCGTCAAAATGTATGTTACTTGAGCACTCGGACAAAATCATTAGCACCAAGATCATTAAGCCAAAAAAAGGGGCTGATAGCCGTTGGCAATCCGATGATCAAGTTAACTATCTATTCAAAGTAATATAAGAAATTGGGTGTGAGAGACAAGCGAGCAGAAATTTAGCTAGAGTTTGGAGATTGCCATTTCCATTTACCCATTTGTTTATATTTACAGGAGATGATTCCTTGTGGAGCAAGGATTGAACCGTATAGCTCTAGCTCCTCGTATCGTGATTTGTGTCCTCATTGCAAGCTACCACGACATATTGTTTTTTATGGTAGGTTTTGCTTACTGAAATGAAAAATTCTTACAAATTGCTGAACTCTGACTCGAATCTCTGACTCAATCTTTAATCTTTATGATTACTACGCGCCGGCAGAAGTTTTACTCTTTCTTTCTTACTTTTCCATCAATGTTGCCCAATGAGGTTTTCGTTTTGTTACCTTCTTAATGAACAAACTTTCATTCCTTGATTATTATTGTTACGTTGATTTATTGAGAGGTTCAACTGTTGAAGAATGGAATTCATTAGCTCACTGGTACGAATTACTCAAATGACAGCGTTCTTATAAATTATGGAGCCACGATTGAATTCTAGACCTGGTCTTTAATCTTACGTTGGTTAATTATGTGAAGACAAGTTTTTCCTCCTTGTTCACCTTTTCATTAATGTGCCTAGTCGACTTCTTCTTCTTCTTCTTCTTTTTTTTCAATTTTGGTAGACAAATCTTCATTTTGTAAAGTTGATTGGCTTCAGACAAAAATATTAGAAGGTTGAGTAGCAAAAGAACGGGATTCATTAGCACCTTATTTGTTAGTACAAATTGTTAACAACATTTGGTAAGAATTACTAAAAATGACATAATGAATAAAGATTTATTTTTTTACTATTGCCATAGGTCTTCAAAATAGTCCATTCAATTTAGTAAAATAAAAAAAAAAAAAAAAAACCCGGGTGAACTTACCTTTATAAATAAGCTTCCAAATATTAAACAATGAATGAAAATAATAAAAAGGGCCAAACATAAATTATACTGTTTCACATGAACTCTATTGCTCTTTCTCAAGATGTTTAAAGGGAACACGTCGACAAACACTTGAGCTAGATAGCATGTTGACAAATACTAGACACGCAATAATTTTCCACTTTAGTATGATACTTGAAAGTTTTGTAGTAAATCGAGATGTAAAGTGTGGTGAGTCACTCACAGGCTCAACTCGTTCCAGAGGCAAGTCATGGAGCAAAGTTGAGTTGTGTTCGTCTTGTGTGAATCTCTAGCCAAGTCTCATTGGTTCTTCGAGGGGTTGGGAACAAAAAAAAAAAAAAAAAGAATTTTTAAATGAAAAAAATAAGGTTGTTGTGGATGTGACGCTTGCAAGATGCTTGGCTCTCCTACCAATGGCGAGCAGAGCAAAGTTTTTTTTTAGAGTGGTGCTATGTGTACACACACTTTTTTACACAATGTTTTACACCTCCCTCACATGGAGGGGGGCCCACGATTATTTTATTATGTGTGGGCCCCCCTCCATGTGAGGGGGGTGTAAAACATTGTGTAAAAAATTGTGTACACATAGCTTTATTCTTTTTTCTAAACGAGCTACCTGAAAGCGAGCATAAGCCAGCTCGCCTGGTCAATTGAGTAGAGCCAAACCCAAAGATCGACCAAGTCAGCTTAACACATTATCATCATTAGTAGCAAGTAAAAATTCAATTCATGTTTGTCTCATTTTAAAAACTCTTTTTTTATGTATTAATTTTCAACTACATATTCCTTAATTAAATATTTTACACGTAAGTTCAAAAAAAATTTCCTACTTTTTAATCACACATTATCCAAAAAATAACTATTTAAAACAATGTTTTTCCAAATAAAAAAATGACTACCACATAGGGGCTCATAAGATACAGAAACTAAAAAATGATTTTAAAATATGTAAACGATGTTCATAATGTAAGTTTTAACAACAAAAAAATAACATAACAAAATGAACTCGGATTTACGTAATTTGTCTTTTCTTGTAGTAATTTTTTAGTACCTCCAATTTACTAAATATGTCTTTTACTATTTACTACAATATTAAATAATAAAAATGGATGATTACGCGCATTTGTGCAATACTTCTTTCTATTGAGATACAAAAAAAAAAAAAAAAATTCCCACAAGATGCACTGAAGTTATATTTCAAAATTTACGCACACTCAAAACTCAAAAAGAGTCGAACTCGAACATTGACTAAACGAGTAGTTATGAAACATGTAAACCAAAATTTACAGCGAGGTTAATCAAGAAATGCTCTTAGTAGAAAAAAATAAAGAATAAAAATTACAATCACTTAGGGTTCGTTTGATAGGCAAATGTGGAAAAGAATTTCAATTCTATATTAGTTGGAAAATAAAAACCCACAAAACTCATAGGAATTCGTTTTCCAGGAAAACAAAAAAAATGCAGCTTAAAGTAGTTGTACCTTGGAATTCGATTTCCATTTACACGTTGCAATCAAACGGCCAAAGTGAAATTGGTTTTCCTCATATGTGACATTTTTCATGGAATTCGTTGCAATCAAATAGGGTCTTAGGGTTTAAGTTATATCCAAATTAAACTAATTCACATAATAAATAACAACATACAAATTCCACCACGAAATTCATCATTTATACTCACGTGTTTGGTTTTTACAAGCAATTACTACTCATTATTATCCATACATTTCTTAAGATCCATTCGTAATCCTCTTATTATTCTCGTTTATGTACCATATACATTTACCAAACGGATGCAGCTTGAATTTCATTTTAAAAAGTCAGCATTTTTAATGTAGTAGTCCACATCCTTAAATATTGATCCTCGTATTGGCATTTAACAAATGTGAAATTTTTCATTTAACATTATGCACGCACTTACCATGAAACTCAACGCCTCTAAGTTAGTTTACCTCAGATATTTAGAAATTTATTGTAGATCACTAGTGGTTCACTAATTTATGTACAGAAAATATTAATAAATATATATGAGATAAATCATAAAAGTTCATAGAATGAGAAATTAATATTAGCAATTAATTGCATTATAGATGATTTCATGATAGAGTCATGATACTTAACTCCTTTTTGGTAGAGTTTTTTCTAGAATATAAATTTTATAAAACGTTATATTTTTGAAGAACGCTTGGTTAGAAAGTCGAGAAAAGTTACGAGTCCATGTGTAAAATTATTTTAACGAGTGAATGTTTGGTTAAAAATGAGTTTGAAAAAATGAGTTTTGAAAATGGGGACCAAACATGTATTTATTGTAAGATAGTTTTTTTTTTTAAAGGTCTTTCTCATTTCGTCACAATCGTGTATTACCATGCCTCGAACTCTCGAGATTATCATTCATCGTACTATTTGTGACAATAGAAACAAATCTCGAGCGAACTAAGTCTATGTTCGGTCCAGTTTATAAATAGTTTATAAACGGTAAAGTTATTTTTTATCTACACATTTCAAAAAAATTATTCCTTTATTTATAATTCATTTCTATTTTATTTATAGTTTAATTCATTTATAAACATTCCGCGCCCCAGACCTTTGCAGAGGCTGTGTACTACTTGCATACTATTTAATTTTTATTTGTACTTAATAATGATTTGTATAGTTAATTTTCCGGTTAGGTCATTTTTTTTAAAAATGTTTATATGTTGCGAGTCTTATAAAATGTGTAGAAGTTTATAAACAAATTATGGTTGGATAATTAATATTCATTATTATTTTGATAGTAATTTTAAATGCTTATAGGTTGTAGATCCTACTAAATACGTAAATAATAAATGGCTAAAAGTCGATAAATTAATGATTTGGATAGTTAATATTAATTGATGGTGCCGTGCTTTTAAATGTTTATAGTTTGTAATCTTATAAAATATATGAATAATAAATGGGTAAAATTAGTTGGTGAAAATTATGATTGGATAGTTAATATTCATTGTTGGTTTGATAGTGTCTTTAAATGTTTATAGGTTGTGGGTTCTACAAAGTACGTTGATAGTAAATGGCTAAAAGGCAATAAAAATTATAATTTGGATAGTTAATATTCATTGATAGTTTGGTAGTGCTTTTAAATGTTTATAGCTTGTAGGTGTTGGAAACGATCAAGAACTTGACAGAACAAATAATGCAACGCACTAAAGAATACTATTATGCAATATACAGATTGATAACAAAATTAATATAAATGATACTGACTTGAATTTTAGATTGAGGCTAGCACAACGCTATGTCCTATAGTAGAAATTCGCCCATACTCCTATGCTTGTAGTTTGATGAGCGTCTGCCACTAGGATTCAACAATCTGTTCCCAAGAATCAAGCACTCGATTCTTGGTTCTAGCGATTATACTTAGTGTTTTCTTCTTTCAGACGGAATTTTATAAAGGATTGAAATGCAGGAATTTTATCTATCTAAATCAGACGTTTTCTCTTCATATACATAGAAAACGTACAACTTTATCCTTTGTGTCGGTTGTGATAAATAGTTGTGTTGATCAGATACAATCACTCAAACAAAATCGAAAAAATATGAAAAAAGAAATATAAGTGCTAAAATTGAAATTTGGAAATCAGTCAAATCACAAGACCCAAGAAGGCCTCAAGGCTCATCTTTTGACTATATAATATATATATTGGGAAGAGTTCAAAAGTAAAGTATTAACTATACACAATTCAAAAATCAGGTTTTAAGTTTGACTAATGCAAAAATCAAGTTTTTAGTTAATTAATTAAATATATTTATTAATTAAATATAATAAGATCATAGTTATATAATTAATAGTCACATATACATAATTATAGGTCATATGTCACATATTTTAAATAATTGATCACATATTATTTCGAGGTCACAGATTATTTCGAGGTCACAGATTTTTAAATTAGTTGGTCAAATATTATTTTTGAGTTATATATTATTAAATTTTTAGATCACAGTTGAGTAATTGGTCACAGATTACCAACATTTGATCACAGATTACCAACATTTGGCCCCACCCCACCCCACCCCACCCCACCCCAAAATGAAAATCCAGAGCCCAATCACTGTTACACTATCTAACCACCATCGCCACTACTGTACCGTCCACTATCGCCACCTTCGCCTTCGAACCACCACCACCTGTTAACCATCATTTTCAACTACAAAACTATCACTATCACCGCTAGATCCACCACCACTAAATCCAACAAAAATCACCGCAACCACCAGATCCACTACAACGTCGACAATAAAAACCACAGCCTCTACCCGATCGAAACCTCCACAACTGCCACCCAAACACGCCAAAACCGCCAGCATCCTACACCACCTCCAGTATCACACTCCACCACCAACTGTAGTGAGATCTGAATCTGTAGCGGCAGCCGTCGCCACCGCCACCGCCACTGCCACTGCCACCGCCACCAACACCATCGCTACACACCATCACAATCGCAACAAGATCTAAATCTGAATCCGTATCCACCACCTCACCACCATCCCTAACACCATTAACACCACATCGCCCCCCACAATTGTCAAACACAAATCAATGATGGTCTTGGGTCATCTTACCAAATCCCCAAGCCGCAGCGACGTTCTGAGATGTGAGAATTGCGACGAAAAACTAAGAGTGCTACTACGATGAACGGAGGCCGATGGGATGCCCTCGCGCTACCGATTGTGAGAAGGGAGGGAGAGGGAGAGGGAGAGGGAGAGGGAGAGGGAGGAGAGGAGGCGAGAGACAGAGAAGGGAGGAAAGAGATGAGGCGAGAGATAGAGAGGGGAGGGAGTAGAGATGTAAAAATTAGGGTTAGGGATTTTATATATTACCTGATTTTTGAGTAATAAAATTTGGTCCCTAATTTTTTAATTCCAATCTTCAAACCACTGGAATTATGTAATTTCCTCATATATATTTATATAGCCTAACAAATAGTCCAATCAAGCCCAAATCATATGGCTCAGGCTCAAAGCCCATTTGTGTGGTCTTTTATCTAACTTATTAAGCATATTATTTCCACACTTATAAACAAGCCTCTTTTTCTATTTCTATCCTATGTGGAATAAACAATATCCAAAAAACCTATATTTTTATACAAACTCTCCAACAATAGGTCTGTTAAAATGTGTAGATAATAAATGAGCAAAATTTGGTAAAAATTATAGTTGGATAGTTAATATTCATTGCCTATTTGATATTCCTTTTAAATGCTTATAGATTGTGAGTCATACAAAATACATAGATGGTAAATGGCTAAAAATTGATAAAGATTACAATTTGAATATTAGAATTCATTGCCGATTTGGCAGCGCTTTTAGATACTTATGTGTTATGAGTCATACGAAATGAGTGTTAATGAATGTATAAAAGTCGATAAAATTGCAGATTCTACAAAATGCATGAATAAAAGCAGAGTTTGACTAACTTATAAATAATTATAAGCTTTGCCAAACATACTCAATAAAATACTGGATTTGAATGTTGCATTTACCAGCCCCTATTTTTTTTCTTTTTTTTTTAGGCTTGAATTCGAGAACACTTCAACAAGAAAACATGCGCTAAAATTTGAGAATTCAACATGAGACCTGATTTCTCTTAAGAAAAATCAAAGTACAATATAAAAGCAATTATATTTAAAAGGAAACTTGTTATTCAAATTCGAATGATGAAATACTCAATTAGGTAGCTCGCGAGCTTGTTAAAGTAACGTTCAAGTTTTACTTGAAGAGATTTTTGTGCCGACTTAAGCTCCAGAAATATTGAACTTGTATTTGAGAATGTAAATCAAACCTTATTGATGAAGCTCATGAAGAATATTTCAATTGATACATACAAAAATTATATTCCCTATTTAACGGTAAAAGACAAATATTTATAAAGCTCTATTTACCATAATGACCAATATTATCGAACATCAAACAAAGACAATGAGACATTTAAATTATTATTTAGAAAACCGTTTATTACAATATTAGACTCTCTATTTATAATTGAAAATTAATAGAAAAGACTATGTTGGAGGTCAAAATTTGGAATGACAACGAGACATGAACTATGATTGCATTCTAAAGTTGCATCCCAGTTCTCTTTCTCACTACACTCCCCGTCATTTCCAAATAAAAATAAAAGTCAATTAAAGGCCTTTTAATTTTCAAAAAGATTACTCATTTTCTATTATATGCGTATGAGCAAGTGGCAAGGTGTGTGAAGAAAGCTCGACAGATAAGGATAAACTCGAGTGGACTCGTACTTGAACGAAAAGATGGCACATATTGATTAGGGGAGATGAGATAGTTTCGGTAGTATGGAGGGAATGATAATACTAATTTTATGGAATTAATCAAACTTAAGAGGAAATGTAGCGCAAATCTATAGATAAGTGGTCAATCAATTCACTCATTGGAAGAGAAAAGGAGTTGCACGTGGTTTCAAATAGCAACGTGAGAATTTAGTATTGCTAGATGTGACACGTGGGAGTGTTGTACGTCATAAATAGGTTTTGACTTGTGACCGGTATACATGACATTGATCAATATATTAAAAAGCCAATTTTGTCTTTATTGTCGTTTCAAACAAACTCATGTTATCAAATTTAGACAATGTTTTTATGTTGTCATGAAATTAGACCCGTCGATAGTAAAATTACCGGCGACAATTGAAATCTCCCAAAACTCCGATTATTGACGGGAAAATCACTTTATAGAACCTCCATTACTCGAAGGTTATTGAATTTTAGAATGTACTTTCCGTTAATGAGAAAGTAAATGCAAACAATGCATGTATGCTGTTTTTAGAACTCTTCAATTGTAAAATTAATGGTGATGTTTTTAAGTTTTCAGAACTCTTAACGAGAAAGTCACTCTTTAGATCTCCTTCGTAACTTATCGAGCCTCATCAGTCATCAAACACATTCATTCCGTCGAAGAGAAAGCGAATTAAATTGTCCAAACCCTTGACAGAATTAAATATTTTCAAGCAGATCCTCTCAACATGCTGGATTCCCTTCAGGATTTTTGCTCTCAATCCACAGTCACAATTTCACAAGCCCCATATAACGCGCACCATTGTCACGCGCGAAAATTCTAAAGCAACAAGAAAATCAAAATTTCATTTATTAGGCGAGTAAAAAAAAAAAAAGAGAGGGGCAATTAGTACATAACATTCTTACCTTTCATTATTATTGTAGAAAACGTTATTACCTTTTTTTTCCTGCATTTTACCCTAATTTTCACATTTCATTGCGTAAATGTAATTTTTATCAATTTGTTTAATTAGAAGCCGTGAAATGACAAATATACTCTTCTATTTAAATAAAAGAAAAATTAATTGTAGCCATAGTCCTAAATTTTTAAAAAAAGTGTAAACGAGTTCTAAATAAATTATTTAAAAAGCAATTAGCACATAATGTCCCAATCTTTCATTATTATTGTGAAAAGCATCCATACATTTCATTTTTTTTTTGACATTTTCACCATAAATTACACATTTGATTGCATAAATCATCATTTTTATCCATTTTCATTCAATTTCTGAATAAAAAATTGTGAAATGACGAATATACAATCTTATTTAAATAAAAAAATAAAGAATTTATTTTTTTAATTTCAATTTTTTAAAATAATTTATTTGGGATTAGCTTGCATTTTTTTTTTTAAAAAAATTAAATTATATATTTTTAATAATTTATTTGACACTCGTTTACTTTTTTTTTTTTTTCAAAAAAAACTAAATTTATTTTATTAATAATTTATCTGAGACTCGCACTTTTTAAATTTATAATTTGAGAAAAAGGGGAAAAAGGTGGAAATAAAACCAATCTGTAATTTTTAGAAGAAAGAAAAATGCAAAGAAGAGAAAGAAAAGGGCAAAAAAAAAAAAAAAAGCCCATTTCTCTCTCCAAAAAAGCTATTTGTACAAAAAGAGTTTGACAAAAATGTTGACAAACTTTCAAATGATTGTCGGCCCCACGTGAATAAAAAATTGAAAATATAAAGTGCCCAGGGTATGTCAACCTTTTTGTACAAATTCTTTTGTAAAAGCAAGGTTCCTCTCTCTCCATCGTCCATATGCAGTTCTGTATGTCTCAAAATATTCAACACATATACATACATAAGCAAAAGATCAAGAGTTATATTCAAGAATCGATTTGATTGGTGCCGCAAAACTTATTATTCTTCAATACTCGTTAAGAGGAAGGATTGTATTCGCGCATTTTCTGGTTATCGTAGAGATATATACATAGAGGAAGAGTTTGTATAGGTAGACGATCAAGTGGGCTTGAATTAGGGTTTATGATCGTTGGAATTTGAGGGAATTTAAGGGGAATTAATTAGTGGGTTTTGGGAGTAATTTATTGGGTTGAAGTTGGATTCTTGGAACAAGAAGTATCATGTTGGATTTTAGGATAGACAGTGGATTAGGGTTTTGGGAAATTTGTGTGTGGAGTCTAGGGTTAGGGTTTCTTTTCGATATGGAATGTTGGGGAAGTGGCCCCAAGATAATTCAAAACCCCGAGCTTGAAGAAGGAGAGGCTTGCTATCACAAGGATGATACAAGCATTGACCCTGATGTTGCTCTCTCTTACCTTGTAAGAGTTTCTATTTTGTTCTTGAATTTTTTTCCCGGGACGAAAATTTTAAAATTTCAATTTGTTAACTTTGTACTCGTGAACTAAATTACTTTCAACATGTCTGGTCCTCCAATAAAGAGAAAGATGAATAGTAAAGAGAGAGAAATTGAATTGATAGAGCTGAACTCCATGGTTTTATGGCTTGATCTGGAATGCTTAATTTAAGTATAAATGAGTTGAGGAAGTGAATGACTGCCGATTGGTTATGATCATTAATCATCTGAGGAAAAATAAATGCTTTCAATCTGAATTTCAATTATCAAGGGCGCGTTTGATTGCAATGGTGGAAAATGAGTGGAAACAAAATATTTAACAGCCTAGAAAATGTTTTGCAGGAAAAATGATTTCAAGTGTGTTTGATTCGTATAATTTTCTACCAGGAAAAAATTTGAAAATTTGGGTTTTTTTGTTCAGGTTTGACTTTATTTTACATGTGAATTATCCATTAAAATGAATTTTTTTTTACAATTGGTTATGAAATTTGTTAACATTGCCAAAAAGTTTTAAAAAAATTTTTTTTGCTCGAAAACTATTTTTCGCTATTTTTTCATCAAAATTTAGTATTCGTTTGACTTCGTTTTATATAAAAATTGTTCATTAAATTGAATTTTTTTTTATAATTGGTTATGAAATTTGTTAACATTGCCAAAAAAAAAGAAATTTTTTTTTGGAAAACATTTTCATGAATTTGAAGGAATTTGGGCGCGTGAGTAATGGGGTGGGAAAACATTTTCTAGGGAAATTATTGGCTATCAAACAAGTCAAAATGGAGAAAATGAAAATTATTTTCCTAGTTCTAGGCAAAATCATGGCTATCAAACCTAGCCTAAATGTACCTGGGTTTTCATGAAGTGCAAATGTTGTGTCAGGTTATTTATAAAATCAAATTTAACAATGGCTTGATAATGATAGAGTTAGAACTTGGAAGATGTAAAAGAATCAAACTTAGCAACTTTTGTCAACCTTTTAATTAAATATAAACTTATGGAAAAATTGAATAATATCAAAATTTAGTTGCGAGGCTCTCACTTTTAATTTTTGGCGGTGGTTGCTGGCCACGTTGCAGTTAGTCCAACGAATTTCAGAATGTGCAATTTAGAACAAACTTATTATTGTTGCAAAGGGTTGTGCTTTATGTTAGATGAATGCATAATGTAGTTATGCGGTGTCATATATACTCATGGACGCTCTTGTAGCTTGAATTTATGGCTAATTGTTTTTTTGATTCTTTTTGTTTATCAAGACTTTAGTAACTGTTTGATTTCTGTTTATTAAGGATGATAAGGTTCAAAGTATTTTGGGCCATTTTCAGAAAGATTTTGAAGGAGGAGTTTCTGCTGAAAATTTGGGTAAGTGAACCTACAATGGGACACTTGGATGGAAAGGGTGGTATTCTCATACTTTTTCCTATTGGAAAAATGATAGCTTGGAATCTTTTTATTTTTGCAGGGGCAAAATTTGGCGGGTATGGTTCATTTTTACCAACATCTCAACGTTCTCCTTCTGTTTGGTCTCAGTCAAAATCTCCGCTAAGACCTAAGAGTTCAAAAACCCAGCACACCAATATCTCCTTATTATTTTCCTCCAGAGGTATGTGGATAAAACATATTCTTATCTGCAGTCATACGGCAGTATGGAGAAATATTCTGCTGCCTGTTTGTCACTTTAGGAAATTTTCATTTACTTAGCTCTGTGGGTTGTGTCCATACAGGGTATCCCCCATCATTCTGTGGTGCTCCCCAATGTGGCTTTTTCTCATAGGAATTGTGCTAATGCACCCCCTGGTGTACATCCTTTACAAAATCTAAAGGCCCCATCAGGGGATGGTTCATTCAGACAAGATGCTCTCTTGTCTGATAAAGTTGCTGAGTCTTGTCCCATTAAACCTGGATTTCTTTCAAGTAAGTCAGATAATCAAACTGACCAAAGAAAATTAAAGGTTCGTATCAAAGTGGGTTCTGATAGGACAACACAACGGAATGTTGCGATCTACAGTGGTCTGGGGCTTATATCTCCATCTTCCTCGGCAGGAAACAGTCCCGAGGAAAGTGGTGGAATTTCATGTGAACTTCATGAGATCCCTGATGAATCTCCATCCAGAATCCTTAAGGTATGTTTTCTTGTGTTTTTTCATAGATGACTAACACCATCCAATGCTTCCCAATTAAATCCAGGCATTTTTAGATCAAACTCCCCAACCTTGGCTCCTACGCATGCCATTTCAGGTTAAATAAAAACTTATAAAAAAACAAAAAAAAACAACTTTTACTCATTATACTCCTCGCATCCTGAGACGAGGAGCAACTTTGAAAGATAAACAAGAATGAGTGAAAAATTATTCACCATCTGGTTGCAAATTTATATTGCATATGCGGCTTCATTTACGTTCTAACTTTGAAACAGTACCACATCTGTACATGACCCAAAACTTCTTTGTTGATTCTTATGTTTCTTTTATTAAATCCTGTGTTGCGAAGTCTTATCAAAAAAAATAAAATAAAAAATCCTGTGTTGCGAAGTCGATATCTTATTTTATTCCTCTCTTTCTCTATATGCTTTGGAAAAGCTAATGACTTCGTTCACGGTTTCTGGAGTCCTACTTTCACCGCTTCATGAAGATTTGCTCAACTTAGTAAGAGAGAGAAAATCTCCTGTAGATAGTATGCCTACAGCTGCCCTCAAGGGTGCGCACAACCACTCTGTTGTACCTTTTCATGATACAAATCCTAGGCTTTGGAATGGGGATGTTTTGAGAGGGTAGAAAAATAAATCTGTTGAGAAAAGAGCAAATTTTGATGAATCAAAAAATGAATCTGGAATGGATATTAAAGAAGATAAGAAAATTTCGGGAACTGAAACTCTGGAATGTAGGCTGCAGTCATCGAATGATTTAAATTGCAAGCCTATATCAGATTCAATCTGCAATGCTGGTGAGTATTTGAAAGGTGTTGTTAGGGCACCTACAACTATCAGGGACTTTGAAAGCAATGTCCCAGTTAGGAAGAGGGTGGGCAACAAGAATAGGGTGAAAGGAAGAGCAGGATCAGCTGTTGTGGTCAAGGCAGACTCCTTTGAATCAATATCTGGCCAAAGTGGAGTTAAGTATGACTACCAGGAACCCAAAAATAGATCTGCAGATAAGGTTGGGAAACATCGAGTAAGAAGTATTCAGAAGGATGGTTCAATTAATAATGAGGATGGTGCCTTGAGCACAGGTAAGAAGATTCCTGCTTCGTTGGTAGCCAATTCTGATATTTCTGAAGGTGAGACGGTTTCTAGAGGATCCATAAATCCTTTGAGTTGTAAATATGTTCTGAAATCTACATCTGGAGAACAGGATGAATCGAGAATGTCTCCTGCTGTAAATAAGGTATCATTGCAAGGTAAAAAGAAGTTAAAAGGGAGTAGAAGTAGTGTGAAATTAGATTCAAATTTAGCTGAGGAAAGTTTGAGAAGTGGTGTTTTTTCTGCTACTAAAAGCAAATTGACTGTGAAGAAGGATTCCCGTGAAGTCCACAGCAGTCATAAAGATGTGGCTGACACAAGATCAGAACATTTGGATATCCTGAAGCAATCACTGGAGAAGCCTTCTGACGATTGGTCAAAGAACTCTAATCTTGAGACTATCAAGGAAAAGGATGCATCTGTTGATAAATACAAAGAGAGATCAAGTAGTAGAAAGTTAAATAACCAGGTAAATTCTGGAACAAATTTGAAGGAGGCCCCACCTGATGCCCTGCCTCCTGATAAAGGACTCATCTCCGAGACTGAACAGACCCCTGTGGCTGGTGTTCTCATAGAAGAACATTGGGTTGCTTGTGACAGGTGTCAGAAGTGGTGTCTTTTGCCAATTGGTACTGTGCCCCAGAATCTGCCTGATAAGTGGGTTTGCAGCATGCTAAACTGGCTGTAAGTTCTTTCCTGGTCCATTTTGAGAGCTTTGTTTTGTTATCAGGTTGATATGTTTGTTCGATAATTTGATTTCATTGGGCAAGTATTGACACTCCCTCTGTTTGAAAATGAATGTCGCGTGACACTATTTTTATCACTCGACCTTTTGCAGGAGCAATATTTCGTGTTTATTTATTTATTTATGTCGAATTAATTTATCATGCTGTACGATGCTTGACACAATATTATTCAACTTGCCTAGAACTAAGCTAAAACTACAATTACTTAGAAGCTTCAGTTTTCTTCCTACTATCAACCATATGCACATTGCTATTAGAGCATCTTTTATATTTTCTTAATTTTCTGAATAGTGCATCCAAAATGCATTTCGACTAATTCCTGGGTTCTAAAGGTCGACAACTCGCGTATGACGCTTAGATCCACACACTGCAAGAGTCTGTGCTACAAAGCATCTGCATAACTTCCTGTTTTTTTTGTTGGATTTGTTTGACGCGTTCCATCAAATATATGTATGCACATATAAACTTTGAACTGCTGAAGCCTAAGCTTGATACGATTTTGGATTATCTTCAGGCCAGGGTTGAACCGTTGTGACATCAGCGAAGATGAGACCACAAAAGCTCTTTATGCTTTATACAAGGTTCCTTTCCCTGATAATCAAAGTAATCTTCAAACTCATGCTGACAAAATCACAAATGGAGTGGCTTCAGGTGGTGGACATCGTTTCAGTCAGAACCACCAAAACTTTGATTCCGATCAAATTGCTGATGAGGGAAAGAAGAAACGCAAATTTAAAGAAACACCAAACACTGACGGTATCAGTGATCCAATTCCTTCTTCAAACTTGAACCAAAACTTCCAACTGCAGCCAGTGAGAAACAAAAGTCTAAAGGAGGTCAAAGTAGCACCGAATTTAGTTAACAAATCTAATATGAAATATCGGAATAAGTCATCTGCTGTCATGGCAAAATCTTTGTATAAACGAAAAAATGAGCATTTAGTTGGAGGTGTGTTATTATCCCTCTGGCATCTCCTTTTGCCCTTCATTTTTTCGTTTATGATTGTTTACTTTGTTTTCTGATATAATATCCTTGCAGATGATGCAAATCCAAGGAAGAAAAGAAAGAGGGAGTCTGATCAACAAGTACATACAAATGTGAAAAGATTAAACCTGAAGGCGCAATGAATTTGGATGACTTTCTGACCCCCGGTGGGGATCTTGATAGGGTTGGCTGCAGTATGTCTTCTGGTTTGCCAAATAAGGCGGATTTGAAGGATAAGAAAAAACTGAGGGTACTTGATTCAAGATCGGGGGGGAGAGAGAACTTACAAATTTCTGGGGAAGAACAGAAAGATAATGTGCAGAAATTAGCGGATAATGGGTCCCTGGATACGATTACTTGCAATAAGAGGGAAATTTCTTCAAAGAAGAGAAAATTGAAGGATTCTCAAAGCAGTGAGGAATATCAACTGACACAGCATAGTAATAAAAGTGACCTTCAAAACAGCAAGCTATCTGTAAAAGAGGTGAGCAGCAATAGTGGATTTCATAGAGAGAAGTCCAGGGTGTCTCGGATTGATGGGGAGGAGTTCAGCAAAAGTAAGGATACAGATATACCAATAAGAAAAGTACAGCAAATAAGATTCTGTTATCTGGGAATAAAGAAAATCCACTTGACAGGAGTATTGAGAAAGCATGGCAGGCAAGGAAATACAGAGCAAAGCTTCCAGTGCAGCTAACCATGGATGATATAGAATCACTGCAGAAGGATTTGGGCTCTGAACTGTTATCAGTGGCTGCCACTTCAAGCTCCTCTAAGGTTTCAGATTCCTGTAAAAGCAGAGGCAATTGCAAAGAAGTCAAAGGATCACCTGAAGAGTCTGTTTCCTCATCTCCCATGAAGATGTCTTATCTGAATAAGCTCCGACCAGCGAGGATGGAGACTAAAGATAAAGTAGACTCTAGGCTCAATGACTTCCCCGCAATGGGAAGCCCAAGGAAATCTCTGGATAGGAATGGAAATTCTGAGAGCAATTGCTTGGGGACGGCCAGGAAGGGGAAAGCTACCAGTGGTCTTCCTGAGCCTTCTGAACACCCTGTCCTAGATTTTCGGGACAGTGTCTCTAGAGACAAATTCAGTGGAAAATCTGAATCAGGCACTAAGCCTCCTGAACATGGCAATGGCTCTTTTGTTGGTAATGATGGTGATATAATGGAACAACATAGCCTCTGTACCACCAGGGTGCGTGTTTCAGAACGAAGCCATAACAAGGAGAGGATGAACAAGAACCGTTTTAAAGGGCGTACCTCTTTGCTGCCTATGGATAACGATAGAACATCTGGTGTTAATTTTGAGAGAGTGGCAGAGAGGGTTTCCAGTCAACAGATTGACCTGGAACGCTTGGATACAAATAAAAATTTGAAAGAAGGGGCAGTTATTGATCACAACTGTCAAGGAGATAAGCAAGACAAGTTGCCTCCTAGCAAATCAGTCCCAGGATCTCTGAAAGGAAATTTTACAGATTTAAGTCCACTTGATACTTCTGTAGTTGGTGATTTGTCAAAGGTATCAGAAGAGCCAGCTAACACTTGTCATCAGCATGGAACTAATAACTTCAGTGGAAATATTGTGGCTGATGTGGCTTTGAGTCGAAATATTAGTGCTGTTAGCCTTGGTAGCGAGAATTCCTCCAGTCTGACTCTAACTAGTGTCTTGAAAGAAGCTAAAAAACTCAGAGATTATGCTGATCATCTCAAGGTCTCACACATTGCTCTTTATTGTGTGTGCATTTTTTTTTCTATTAAAGCTTTAATAACTGGATTCTATTTTTCGTTTTGTATCTTTAGGCCTTTTACTTTCATCAGCTTTGAGTTCCCTTTAAACATGCATATGACCAATTTCCCACCCACATTTCTAAATTTTTCTTATATAATATTGTGCAGGACTCTGGATTTCCTTTTGAAAGTAATGAGGCATACTTCAAAGCTGCTTTAAATTTTCTTCTCGGTGCTTCTCTTTTAGAGGCATGCAATGGTGAAACTAGCAAGTATGGGGAGATGAATCAAATGCAAATGTATAGCAGTACTGCCAAACTTTGCGAGTGAGTGTGCCCTTTATCACTCTAATCATATGCAGTTTCTTGATAAAAATATTGTTCCCCGACATGATTTGCTCAAGTCTTTGTACTGCCAAACTTTGCGAGTGTGTGTGCCCTTTAGCACTGTAATCATACGCAGTTTCTTGATAAAAGTATTGTTCCCTGAGGATATCAGTAATGTTTGATTGACTCACACTTAGATGAAAGCGCTTTTAATACACGACTCTCTCAAGTCTTTGTACTTGAGGGTCCAGAGTGGCCACTACAGAATATTTCCCTGTGAAATCTGAAAAGTAATGTGAAAGTAATATGATTCACCTACATATTTCAGTTAAAAAAATTGTATTATCTGAACATATCTTGAGCATGATTGTAAAACTACTCTGAAATTCTGCGATAGGTAAGATGCTTTCCAAACGCACTATCCTCTTTCGAGCTTTCATAATGAACTTTGCATACCTTGCAGAACCTGTGCCCTTGAATATGAAAAACGCCAAGAAATGGCTGCTGCTGCACTGGCCTACAAATGCATGGAGGTGGCTTACATGAGGGTAGTTTATTGCAAAAATTCGAGTACATGTAGATTTTTGCATGATTTGCAAACAAGTTTGACTTCAGCTCTGCAAGGTATGATCATATGCATGTGAAGGCAAGGTATTAGTTTCATGCGTTTTGTCATCTTCTTTTGCTGTATGGTTATTATCAACAGATGACTTGATCATTTTTGTTGTAGCACCTTGCTTAAAGCCCTTATCCATTGCTCCTTAACAGCTTTATTTTCCTGGCTTATCGGGCTATCACTTCGTGAATCACTTTCAAGAAAAGAATGCTCTCTCTCTCTCTCTCCCCCTCCCCCTCCCCCTCCCATCCTCTCCTATCTTCAGATTATTGATAGACGATAGTGATCTTGTTGAACATCTAGTTTTGTTTTACTTTGATAAAATCTATCCCTATCTACCTTCGCTAATGCAATTTTGTTGATTTTTTTTTTTTTAAACCTTGCATTAGCTGATTAATTGAAATTATTCTAAATGACTGTTTATGATGTCACATGTAGGTGAATCTCCATCATCTTCTGCATCTGACATTGATAACTTGAACCATTTAATGGTGGATAAAGCTGTTTTGTCTAAAGGAAATGGTTCTCAAGCTGGGAATCATGTTATAGTTCCTCGAAACCACCCCAACCTTGTTCGGCTACTTGACTTTGTAAGTGGATGTTGATGTTTACTATATTTATTTCTTTTTTGCAATCCTTTCTGGCATTTGATTTGAACGATTTGAGTGTCATATTAACTTCGGATGAAGTCAACTGGAGTTAATATAATTTGCAGAGGTACTTATGTTCAATCTTCTGATTATGTTTCCTTGCATTTTCAAGTGGCCTATACTGATAGATGCACAAATATTTTTTGCTTCCTGTTGCTGGTGACAGATTTTATATTCTTTAGGATTACTGATAGATCTAGACTTCAAATGTAGGTTATGATGCCAGTATGTTTTATGGAAACAATGTGGTAAGAATCCCAAATGTGCTCTCTCTCTCTCTCTCTCCCTCTCTCTTGCAGGCTAAAGATGTGAATTCTGCAATGGAGGCTTCCAGAAAATCCCAGAACGCTTTTGCAGCGGCTAATGTGAACCCAGAAGATGCTCAGAATAAAGAGGGTATCATTTCTGTTAAGAGGATCATCGACTTCAGCTTTCAGAATGTAGAGGACCTTGTACATTTGGTACGGCTTGCATTTAAGGCCGTCAATTGTCAAGGTTTCAATGGCAATAGAGAGTAGGCAACTGTATATTGTCTTTCACTAGCATATTCTGTGTGTTAGCTGGCTTTGGACACAAGTTGGAACTTTGTGCCCAAGCACTTGCTGTCTGGTGAAGAAACATAACATTAACAGACTTTGTCATGTTTCTGGAGGTGTACAAACATGAGATTAGTTCACCATTTTATGATATATTTTTGAACGGTCAGCTTCTTTAGCAAGATAAGAGCACAACTTGCTCAAAATTTAGATTCAATGGCGTGGGACATATCGAGACATGGAATTTTTACATGTTTAAGGACAAGACTTGGAGTTTATGTGAAAGTGACACTTCTGATTTTTGGGTTATATTTTATTTGGGTATAGAGAATGAGAGTACTATAGAGATCTAGAGCAATTAGTCTGTTTGATGTGGAGTTGCAATGTAATTATGACTTGTCCATTCTTATTAAGGACTTGCTATTGCTTTCCCATCTATTTTTATCATTTTTTCCGGTATAATTAAAAGAAAAGTTTCGAAGGCGTCTGATTCAATTGTAAATAAAGGAGGTTGCTCCTTTGGTTTCGTTCTTTTTGTATGTATAAATTCATATTATTCCATTGCAGTTTTCTACGTGGTCATGTGATCTTTGAGGGGTAATCTTATCTAATTTCATTTCTGTTTTCGCTGAATGATTAGCATATTTGTTTCTGCTGATCAACTTTCTGTGCCTGAGAGTGGCAATAGGCCGATTCAAGCCAGCTCGGTCCTAAGAACGAGCCAAGCTGATTTTTTTTCTGTCACAAAAGTGAGTTATTTACAACATAAAATTTCCTCTTGTTGTATGTAATGTATAGATTGAGGAATTCTTAGAATAAGAGAGAGCCAGAATTTCAAGTTACTTGAATTACAAAAGTATTTTCAAATTATTAGGTTTTCAAGTTATATATATATATATCACATACTGTCAAGCACCAGGCTGTAGTAATACAAATTTAGTTTTTGTTAGTTTATTGAGAACTCAATGATTATCAGCAATCTTGATGTTATCTTATACTGCTCAAGGAGGCCTTTGAAGTCATCTACAACAAGGGTGTTGCTGGAAGTTCTAGTGCAGAACTTCTTCCCTCGTTTTGTGATAAAATTCTCAAAAATGGTGGGAGTGAAAAATTGAGTGATGAAGCCATTGAAGAGACATTGGAGAAGGTGTGTTTATCGTGTTTTACAATATTGCTTTGTCGTTTATTTGGTAAAACACGTAGAAAGATTTGATTGAGGTTCTGTTCACTTTTGCAGGTGGTAAAACTGCTTGCTTATATTAGTGATAAGGATCTTTTTGCTGAATTCCATAGGTATAATTCCCGACTTGATGGTTTGGGTTTTCAATCATTTAAGGACATAATATATTTTATATGATAAGATGATTGATTTATATTGCTATTTTTTCAGGAAAAAGCTTGCATGGTGGCTATTATTTGGTAAGAGTGCCAGAGATGAGCATGAGAGAAGTATCCTTGCAAAGTTGAAGCAGCAATGCGGTGGTCAATTTACTTCAAAAATGGAGGGAATGGTAAGTTCTTGTATTTTCCATGCTGAATAAGAGGCTTACTAAGATCTGAAATTATTTCCTCTCTCTTCTCAACCATTCCAGGTGACAGATTTGACATTAGCAAGGGAAAATCAAATGAGCTTTGAGGAGTACTCAGCAATAATGTGAATACATATCCTGGGGTTGACTTGACTGTTACTGTATTGACTACTGGTTTCTGGCCAAGTTACAAGTCCTTTGATCTTAATCTCCCATCTGAGATGGTATGTTTTTGACTTGTGCTTATGCAAAATCTTGTTTATCGCGAAAGGATTGCGTTACTTACGTATTTTGTATTATTTTGTGACTTCTGCATCAGGTCAAGTGTGTTGAAGTATTTAGAGAGTTCTACCAAACAAAAACAAAGCACCGAAAACTTGCATGGATATATTCGTTGGGCACTTGCAACACCAATGGGAAATTTGAGCCCAAAACTATGGAGCTTATCGTGACAACCTACCAGGTTATTGATGACAATCTAATATTTTCATTCATCATTCTGTATGGTTGATGTAATATTGAATTGTTGACTGAAGCTTTTATCTCTCTTGTTTATAGGCTGCTACCCTGCTGCTATTCAATGCCTCAGATAGGTTGAATTACCATATAATCATGACTCAGTTGAACCTGTCAGATGATGATGTCACTAGGTTGCTTCATTCTCTTTCATGTGCGAAGTATAAGATTCTTAACGAGGAGCTCAACACCAAGACAATATCTCCAACTGACGTTTTTGAATTCAATTCAAAGTTCACCGATAAAATGAGAAGGAACAAGGTACACCCCTCTCCCACCCCCAATGCATACAGAATAAAGCCATGCATAAATGATCAGAACGGACATGCGTTTAAGATAAGTTGGCGGGGAAAAAGAAGTGGAGCTAAACAAGAGTCAGATCAATCAAGTATAATCAATCCTTTCCTTGTAATACTCCTATCTGTAAGTATTTCAATGAAATTTGCAGATCCCTTTCCCTCCTATCCATGAGAAGAAGAAAGTAATCGAAGATGTTGACAAGGACAGACGATATGCTATTGATGCCTTAATCGTACGTCTCATGAAGAGTAGGAAGAATTTTGCTACATGTACAATAGTGTTGACAACATTGGTTGACAATATTTTATTTGGTATCATTATATCCATCCATTTTAAAAAACTATTTTCTACATCACATAATTGTCAACTATTGTTGTCAAAAAATATTGTACACTTAGATTAATTCAAGTAGGAAAGTCTTGGGCTGTCAGCAGTTCGTTATGGAGTGTGCTGAGCAGCTGGGGCGCATGTTCTAAGTAACGCTTCAGATGTCTTCTCCTCCTACTTCACATGCATGTTTGTCTGAGCTTAAGTAAAACTACTTGCAAGTTTATTGTTTATTGTTTTTTTGCTTAACAAAGTTAGATATTTACTTATTTTGAAAGTAACCCCCAACTCAAGGTAAAATATGTAAAATTTTGTAGTTGTACTAAAACACATTAACTTATGCAAACATGTTTAGAAACAAAAATTACCTAAGAGTTACTTTTAAGCTCAGCCAAACATGCTTTTTGAATTAACTGAAAATATTGTTAAAATGTAAATGTTCTCGCCACAGCCCGATGTTAAAGCAATCAAAAAGAGGATCGAAGATTTGATTACTAGGGACTCTCTGGAAAGAGACAAGGATAGTGTTTACTTGTTTAAATACTTGGCGTGATTTGGATATTTGATAATCCAATTGAATATGCATGCAAATCAGTGCAAGAGGACATGCACGTTGATCAACCTTAAAAGTACTGCAAATGTTCTCGAATGTTTGAGTGACTTTTTCAATGATTTCTTAGACATAGAGGCTTCAGATTTCACTAAATTATGAGGATTGGAAATAGATGTAATATAACACGTTCTGCTTAGTCGAAGATTTCAGCTTCCATTTTTCGTTTTCATCGTGCCAGTCAGTTCTTAGTCATCAAACTCTGACCCCAGTAGTATCAACATTAAGTTTCAGACGATTTGCTGGTGGTAGTGCCCAGATTCTCTCTGCATTAGGCAAATATCGATGTTGTCATCCTAGTCACCTTTTGTAGTCCTTCGTGAGATAGGATCATATTAGGCAGTCGAGAATTACATGAGAATACCCCCGTGTTTCTATCTTTCCAGCAGAACATAGAGTAGCAGGGAGCTGTTCATGAATGCCTTCCATGTGTGGTTAAAATTGAGTTTAGGGGAAAATGTGTTCTTAAGAATGGCCAAGTATGGTGATAATGGGCATCTGTGTAAACGAGTAATCAACCCAGTTTTCTTACCGTTGATCAGAAAGGAGAATCTAGCAGTTGACATGCATTAGTGTGCCATAAATCTCAGTGCTTAGATTTTTTGTTCAAAACTTCTTGGACGGAGGAATGAATTGGCTGATGTCCATATCTTCAAGAAGGTATAAAACTTGATAACTTGGTCTTTTATCTTACCTTCTACTTTCAAGATTATTTAAAGATACTGCATTTATTTAAGAGTATCCATGGATGTCATTTTTTTTTCTATTAGATGGAAAAATACTTCGAAGGTGAACCAATTTCGATAATAAAGTTCAGATGGAGCTGGAATTCTTCACAGTATTGAACTAGAATATATATATATATATTTTTCTCAATGTCCTAATTGAAGGTCAAGCTATTTTCGACCGCTACCATATAGCTTTCATTTCTATTTGATGGTACAACATTGACACTCTAATGATGCTTTAGAAATTTATGGGGTTTGCAGAGATTCCCCCGATCAAAATCCAAGCTTTGAAGCCTTGGTGGAGGTGTTGATACTACACATATTTTAACTATACCAAATTTTTGTGAGGGGTGTGAATTATCCGGGTTCGATGGACATGAGGTGGGGAGGTGGTGGGAATTCATGAAATGGTTGTTTTTCTTTTTCCTTTTTTTTCTCTCCAATTTCTTCTTTTATACTTATTTTCTTTACGAATGTGTTGTTTGGCATATGCTCATTTGAGAATAGTTTGTGAATTGGGCGACATTTGACAGTATGTTCAACTTAAAGAACAATTTTACGATGTGATTATGTCTTTGTTAAGTTTCAAAGAAAAGAGTCCTAAAAGTGCCAAAAATGACGAGGGTGGTCTACATATAGATGTCTATTTAAAAATGTTAAATTGAGTTTCAAGTTACAGAAAGGACAAGCAACGAACGATAAAACAACTTCATATTTATTTAGAAATTATGTTTGCGTTCACTTCATTCTTAGAACGGTAGGTGACTTTGGGATGCATTAGTAATTTACCTATTTTATTCTCTAATCTTCACTTCGTCGTCATAGTTGGGGTAAAACACTATAAAAACCATTAGAAACATTATGGAATATGAAAAACAACACAAAATGTGAGGCTAGTAATAAAAGTTCAGAAACAAAAAGACCAATGAGGGCATAAGTCAACGGGAAAAAGTTCAAAACACCCGAGCTAATATGTAAAAAAAAAGAAAAAGAAAAAATAAAAAGAAATAAGGAGTCTATGGCTTGAATGGATCAATAACAATGGATTGGTAAACCTTCAGAGCGGACAAAGATTAGCAGAGCATGTTCGTGCTGTCAAGTTGGTAATTTATCTTACATCTCTCTCCCTCTCTAAACATAAGGATTCCTGCAACGACTAAGCTTATGTTTGTAATTTTCTTACATCTCCCCCTCCCAAAGCCTAATCATAATATATGTATTCCTAACACTCCACCCCGTCAACCCAACCCAACTCAAACCAACCCACCCACCGACCCACATTGGGTCTAGGTCGAAGTCGAGGTCCTAAATTTTAATAGTGTATTAATTAAATAAAAGGATGATACAAGCATTGACCTTGAATTTGATGTTGCTTTTAAGAGTTTCCCTTCTTTCATAATAATTCTTTTTTCTCAACGTAAAATTGAAATTTCAAATTCTAATAGTTTTAACTTGTGAACTAAAGAAGTCAGAGAAAAATTAAAATCTCAAATCATAGATTTTCACAAAATTCATCTTATTTTCATTCAATTGCTACAAGATCAACAATTTCATAAGACATTCTACTTCATTTTAGTCTGCAACAAAAAATTCCATCAAGAGTTCAAAATAGGGTCGACTCAAAGAATTTTGAGGTCCAAGGCGATAAAATATTATGAGGTCCCTAAATATAATTTTTTTTATTAGACAAATGTAACAATCTATTTAACATCAATCATGGTCGATTAAAACATAGTTTCTTGTGATAAAGAACATTATACGTATGACACTCAATCACTATTTGATTCGTTCGAGAATCAATTCTCGCATTCAAGAAATAGAACTAAATCCTTCTGAAAGCCAGTAAAGTATGTAAGTCGTGATTACCATTTATTGCCAAAAATATCCTATATTTAAAAAGTAAAAAATTCAAAAGCAACAATCAAATCTAAAGAACACAAATTAACATTGAATAATTAAAAAAAATTCATTATTGGCATTGGGACAACCTTCTACTTCATTTGCAATGCTACATGTTCAAGAAAATATTTAATGCAAGAAAATTCTATAAATTTTCTGTACATAAAACAGTCATTTTTTACTTTTAATTTTTTTGAGACCCAAAGCCACTGCCTTAGTAGCTTGGGCCAGAAATGAGTGTGAATGTGTAGATGGAAATGAATTTGAAAAAAACTAAATTTTAAAAAATAGGGCCAAACAGGGAATTAATATGCTCAACAATTTGTGTATTAAATAGGGCCAAGCTTAGTATTTTCAATAATTAGTGATTTTTTTTTTTTAAGGTAGATAGTTTATGCTCTACATATGAATGGTTACAGAAATATTTCGGATATTGATTTGAATTAAAAAGGAATATAGGACTATGATTTTCAACACATTTTATTGTAAAGAGGTATAAGGAGCACATCCATCGGTTTTCTCACTTAGATGAGATCGATATTAAATCATCGAGTTTGTTGAAAATAGTAAAATAAAGATAGAAACAAAAGAGACGTTTATGTTGTAGTGTACAAAAAATTTTACTCTTAAGTACAAAGATGATTAAGATTCATTTTAAAAATATAACCTCTATGAGATGCTCTGAACCTGGAATGGAATGCACGGAAGAGGGACTAGAACTCTAATTGAGGGCAGGGGACTATACGAGGGAATATATTAATTAAGATTCAACGCATAATCAATTATTGAACATTAAAATAGCCGAAAGCTTAAATTAAAGCACTCATAATATATCAGATAAGAGTAAGAATACTTATTACACGACTTTCAATAATTTAATCAGCAGAATTCAAATGGATATTTTATAGATAAGAAATGATTTCATCAGAATTTATACCTAGGAAATAAGGAACTTCATATTTCTCAAGTAAATTTTATTTGTTACAAACTTGATCCTCCTCTGCCAACCCGCCTGCGAAACAAAGAATTTTAATAAATAAATAAATAGATAGATAGTGTAAAAGCAAATTAACGTAGCATTAGAGTAATATCAAGATGTAAAATAGGAATCGAGAACACATATATACCTGCGTTATCCAAATAATCGGAAATATCAAGGCTTGGTGCACTTACTGGCCATGGACTCAATTTTGGCATCCTAGGGCAATTTTTAATTTTCAGATCCTTCAATAAAGGGAACACAAGATCACAGTTCTGAGAGCAAAACATTTGAATACGTGACACATTCCAGAGATATAGACGGTCCAACTTAGGAAACTCAATTCTGGTTTTCATTGCTTCAACTCTTTTGATCTCTGAAGTGCCTTCTTCTTCTTCTTCTTCTTCTTCTTCTTCTTCTTTTCCGACAATCGCTTTAATTGATCGACAATCTGAAACCTCTAGATCTTTCAGAGCCACAAGAGAATTGGCCATTGAAGGTGAGAATAAGTATCTTAAGCTGTTACAATATTTAACTTTAAGATTTGTCAAATTTTGGAAGACGCGAATTCCTTTTGGAACCATCCTTGTAATGTGCACCAATTTTGGTAGTGCGAGCAGATACAATGATGTTAATCGACCAAGCACATTAATTTCTGCATCATCATTAGTGACCTTCATACCCTCAAAGTCAAACAATACTTCAAGTGCATTACAATACTGCACGTGAAGAACTTCAAGATTTTGCAGTGACTGAATTGAATCAGATTCTGCAATGGTCAGCAATTCATCACAACCCGACACCCATATGTCTTTTAGTTTAGGCAGAGATGTTTCCTTGCCTAGAAGCTTTACTATACAATCCAACCCATCAACATTCAACTCCTTCACGGTACAACCCAAAAAAGAAACAAACAAATCCTCCATGTTGGGAAAGTTGACCTGCGAAGTTCAATTGAATTAGTTGGGAAAGTCAGCCAAAATTTATCCATTATGCTATCTATATAAATGAATTGCGGAAAGCTACGTCATTCTATAGAAACTGTATCTATTTGTATTACAAGACACATTAATTGTGCTGTTGAGTAAATAGAAATAAAGCTGAATTTCTCCTTTCATTATTACCCAATTTAATCTTTTTATTTTAAAGTTTATATGGTTAATGATTTCCTATTCTCTGAATTCTTAATTAAGACTACAGTTCTACAAAATGTTTTTGTAATTTGTATGTAGTTAATTGGAAGCCATAATTATTAACTTAAAATAAAAGACAATCTATAAGTTATTTTTGTGCTACAATTTCCAAAATTTGTCTTATTCTTCAGATTTGATACAGATGAACTAAACACACTTTATAACAAATAAGGACTCTTGGATGCACATAAAAGGAAAGTTGAATACCATACCTGATTGAACAATGTTTGATGAGCAACGCCGCCATTTGATTGAGATGCGAAGCTCTTAAAGCTACTCAAACCATCCAGGTTGACTTCTTTCAGTTTTGGAAACTCAAGCATTTTGGTAACTTCATTTTCTCGTGCGTCCGTTGAAACAACTTTCTCTAACATCTCACAGTCCCATATGTCTAGACTTTGGAGATTTACCAAGCCGTTTGCAACTGACTCCCGAAACAAGCTTCTAATTGTGTCACAACCTTTCATCTTAATCGTCATAAGGTTACAGAACAATTGAGGTTTGATGACACCCCTTGGAAGATTTCCATTGCATATCTCTATTAACTCGGGTAATGCTTCCAATTTGAGAGACTCCAATTTACCGAAGGTGCCATTTGGAATAGAGTTGGTGGCATCAATAAGATACTCGAAATCACCACTAGATAGAGTCAGTGTCTTCAAATTAATGAAACCATTTTCATCTAACTCACTCACAACATTCTTCAATATCTTGGCGTCTTCACCTTCTATTGGAATGTAACGTCCCAAGCACAGCTCTTCCAGTTTCTTCATACCCGACAAAACACCAGGTTTAAGTGGACAGGACGACTCCTCAAACCTCAAATCAAGTGACCTTAGGTTGCAAAGATTCACCGACTCAATGGGAAAATAATCATCGAAAGAAGAATGATAGAAAGAGAGAATTTCCAACTTCTTTAGGCTCCCAATCATTGATAATTGAGAATGTATTTTGCAGTCAATCAAGCTCAGAGTTCGAAGACCCAATTTGATTGATGATGGAAGTTGAATGTTCACCCCTTTCAATTCAAGAACTCTGAGATCTTTCATATCTTCGAAAAATTCTTTGGAAATGTTGCATTCTCCCAACTCGCGACATATCACCCGTATCAACTCAACGTTCCGATATTTCAACCCGCTTGGAAGCTGATCCAGCTTATCAAATGTAATTGAGATGGCACTGTACGATTCATGATCATCATGTTCTGGCCACTCTATCAAACCAGCATGTTTCACCAGATATCCACCTTTTTCTTCCCTTGCCATATGTAAGCAAAAATCTCTGATAACATCATGCAATTTCACCTCGTCTTCCTTCATACCTCGTTGCAATAAATTACAACTTTTTAGATTATCCGCAATTGAATATGCTCGATCTCTAGTTTCGCATAGTGTCTCGGTTTCTTTAAACAACTCTAGCCCCCTTGCATATCTAACCAAAATTTCAATTGGAATACTTTCATCTTCAGCGAATAGAGAACAGAGTAAAAGCAAGTCCCGCTCTTCATTACTTACCAAATAGTCGTAGCTCAATCTCATACTTTTGAACACGATATAGTCCATTCCTTCCAGATTGGTAGCAATAGACCTCTGTAGATGTCGAAGTGCATCTCTCCAGTTACGTGCGGCCTTCTTGTTTTTCAGTGCTTTGCCCACAACCACTAGTGCAAGAGGTAGGCGTGCACATTCGTTTGCAACTTCTTTGGCCATGCGTACGAGTTCGCCATCAGTTTCATCATCAGAAATCCGTGCCGTATCCTTGAAAAGTTGCCAACCTTCTTCTTCATCCAAAACTTCGATTTTGAATTCCCTTTGGGCATCCATTTTACTACACGTTTCTTCAATTCGCGTTGTAAACATAATTTTCAACCCTCTGCGATCATGTGGAGATGGAATTCCTATAGTTCCCAAATCAATTTCTGTCCACACATCGTCTAATATTACAAGAATGCTCTTGTTACCTTCAAGTCTTTGATGAAGTAGTCCAGCTCTCACGCTAGTTGTCTTTTCTTTAATATCTAGATGAAGCGCTTCCGCGAGTTGATCTTGAATTTTGTTTATGTCTGGATCGTTAGATACAATTACAAATGCAACCTCCTCAAATAATTTCTCATTTTTTACTTCATTTTCTATTTTCCTTGCCATTGTTGTCTTACCCACTCCAGGCATGCCACAGATCCCAATTATCCCGATATCTTTATCCTTTAGAGCTTCCTTGATTTTCTTCTCAGTTGATAACCTTGTTTCGAAATCCACATGAGGAGTTAGGTTCAACTCTTGCACCGGCTCTGGAGGATAGCTCACACTCTTAATTTTACCTTCGTCCACTATGAGCTCATCAGCCTCCATAGTCTTCTTCATGGCTCTCCTGCTTAATGAGTAACGGGATATCAAATTTGGACATCCATTGAATAGACACCGCATTTCAGAACCTGCTACACTGTTCAAAATTTCGTGAGCTTTTTCCTTTAAGTCATCGACCTTTAGCAACCATGCCGAAATTTCTTCCCCGATGATTTCAGTATTTCTTTCGACGGCACCAACCTGTAGTCTCACGTCATTTCTCTTATTTTCAAGTTCTTGAACTTTATTCTGCAAATTCTGAATGTTACTGTTGTAGAAGAACGAGTACTTGATTTGGCGCAAAACTGGATTGACTGTGTATTCTGCAAGCTTCCCAACAATGGAAAATGCTATGCCCTCTGCCATTATCGGATTCTTTTCCTTTTTGTCTTATCTTTTACTTTGGAATTGCAGATTATTTCCTTGGTTGCTAGTGATGATTATCTCTACAGAGTTATTGAGAAAATTACAATAAGAGAACATCGATAATTGTAAAATCTTAGCATTCTCCACAGTAAATTAAATGAGAAAATAGGAACAAGGGAAGTTGCATCTATTCGTTATCAACCCATTGCACAACCCATTGTTTTGCATTCAAACTAACAAATCACAAATTGGTAGCCCATAAAACAAAAAAAAAAAAAAAAAAAAAAAATTATAGATTTTCATTTGACTTTAACATACTTTTATTGGAAAGAATAAAAATTTATATGAAACGTCTATATAAATAATTGCAAATATTTTATTTTATTGAAATTATTTATTTTAAAAGTACAATGCGTTAATATTTCAAATCAATACCTGCATGACAAAATGATTCAGAAAACATATAATATGTTTTAAAAATATTAGTAATCTCAATTCGAAAAATAAATAAGAAAAAATAAGTTTCTCACTACACAACAAAAAGAAAAGGAAACAAAAAACGGACCATGGATAAAATTTAAAAGTACGAAAAATTAATATTTATCATGACAAACTTGCAGAAAGTTATTAAGCTAACAATAAACCAATATAAAAGAATTTAATTACAAATCAATCTCCTTTTTTAATAAAATCTTATAAGAATTTAAGTCAAAAATTGATCTTTTTCAAAGAAAATTGAGAGAGACAATGAAAAAGATGAGAAAAAAGGTTCAGAATCGATTAAAAGCATGTTTTTGCCCCAATTAACAGGTTGTAAGGAGAGAAAACACTGATATGTTTGAAGAAATCTACAATTAATCATAGGTATAGGGGAACGAAAGAGGGAAGAGAATATTACAGAACGAAAGATGGAAGAGCATATTGCAGAATGAATTTTTTTTTTTCTTTTTTCTTTGTTAAAGTCTTTCAAAATCTCTCGAGTGAATGCCAAGCAAATTGAAAGATTTTTATTTGTATTTTCTATTCATTAGAAGTTATTAATATTTTGAATACCCCGTGAGTTTTAAGGACTTTAAAGTTTTAAACTAATGCTCAAGACTTTAAAAAGTCTATGAAAAACTACATTGAATACACCTAGATATTTTAAATATGTAAAAGTATTTAAGAGTCTCAATCTTCTTATATTCTTCATAATTTTGTTTGGCTATGTGTTCTTGGTGCATTTTGGTGTTGATCGGGTCACTATCTAGGATCAATAGATACTTCGTTTAATAAGGATGACAAAAGGACGGTACGAGAGTTAAAAGATCTTCATTTAATTATTTACCTATATTTTAATTATTTTCTATTTTTGAAATACAATTGAAATTGAAAACTATGAAAATAAAATAAAAAGATTCTGGATAGAGCAATTCGACACATGGGCTGTGTTTTCATCCCCATCCCATTTACTATTTTGGTTAGGGTAATGCGGGTCGAATAGAGCAGAAGTTTATCATCTGTATCGTTCAAAGGGAAGATTATTGAAAGAAAATGAGAACAAAGTTTCAAATCGATTAAGAGTTTGTTTGAGCCCCATTAAAAGGTTAAGAATGCATTTTGGAATAATAGATTAATGAAGAATATGTAATAAAAAATAAGAAAAAAAAAAGTGCTTTTAAAAAAATGGAAATCAAACAAGGACTAAAGATGAAGTAATGATAAACTCATAAGTTAGAGAGGGACAGAAACACAGATGCAAATATATAATTTTTTGTAAATTAAAATGTGTGTGTGTGTGTGTGTATATATATATATATATATATATATATATATATATATATATATATATAAATATTCGGTTTCCCTTTCGTCCCTATAGTTTTAGTTTTTGGTCAACAATGCCCTTTTTCATTCTTCATGATTCATATCAATTCATGCATTAAAATTTTTGTGGTTTACTTTTTTATGTCTATTATTCTAGCAATAATTAACTTTCCTTTAAAAACATTAATGAAAATAAAAAATTGAACTTAAAAGAACTGAAAGTTCACATTACAAATGTATATAATTTTTCAAGGAAATGTGTTTTTGATTAATGATTTTTTTAAAGAATGTATAGTTAAAAAATAGAAAAGGAAATTTAGATTTACGTGTACAACTATTTTATGGAAAAATGTGTGGTTGAAAATGAGTTTTGAAAAAATGGGGCTCAAAAAAAATAAGTTATTATTCTAACTAGAGTCAAATTTTATTTTACTCTATAAAAAATACTAAAAGAAAATTAAACTAAAATGTTTTTATTTATAGATTCGCAATAAATTTATAGATATTTTGCAATCCTTAGCATGCATGTTTCCGTTATTTTTTTCTTTTTATTCATATTTAGATTGTGCGTTTGGATTAATGAATTTTTTGTACTTTTTTTTCTTTTTTTGAGCAAATTTATTGATTATGGGCGAGAAGGAAAAGAATTTGTGATTAAATGTTTAGAGGCATAAAAATGCATTGGGGATGTACCTTGTGCTCCGAGGATGCCCGATCACTCTAATGAATAATACTGAAAAAATTAATTAAATAGGGTTACTATAAAATGGAGTAAATATATAAAGTATAGAAAGAATGAATAAACATATATAATTAAGAAAAATCAGCTACCTTGTGATTCAAGGATGTCACACGCCCTATTGTAATAACACAAGCTTTCCTGTTTGATCGAAATATGTATATTAAGTGATGAAATAAATAGAGAATGAAAATTGGTAGTGTTTTAATTATATATCTGTTGCATAACAAGGCAATCTCGGGAAATAGTGTAGAGACAAAAGCCTTGTGTTTTATGTTGATATATTATAATGAGAACAAGACATAGTTTTATAGTGCAACGTTAGGCATTGTGGATAACTTGCTAATCAAATTATTCGATTCCTTTCGTACCAAATTAATTAACTTTGTTACTTGTAACTTTGTCCCAACTCATTATTGTCACTTTCGTGTTTTTATTGCTGCCCTTTATTCTTTTCTTCCTGTTAGTTCTACAAGATCAAAAGCTAAGGATCAACTTTGCATCTAATTTGACAGCAAGCAAATAAATAATATAAACTAGGAATTTTAACAATATTATTCTTTTACATTTCAAGACTGTACAGTTGAATCACCCAACCATCCAATTTGTTTTTTTATAAGCATAGCCATTCTATTTTTCTTTTTCACATAGTTACGACAATTAAACATTTGGCGAACCCACAATACAGTTTGATGAGAAAATAATTTACAGGTCTAAATCCATTGTCTCTCTAGTTTGCAATAGAAATAAATGAATAAGATGTTCGTTTATTTCTGTGGCTAAGTGAATCTATGCAATGAATTTAATCAAGCAAACTTTCTTCTTCACAATTTTTAGTAACTGTTACGCCTCTTCAAACTAGGCTCTTATTATTGGCTACATTGCAGCCAATTAAGGAAACAACAAGAATCCACCTAAGGCCGGCAATCCACCGAAGCCATACGGAATTGGTTTTGAGATTCCAAATATATCACGACGAGTACAATAAGTTATTATATTTATATTCACAATTTGACTATTGGATTGTGTTAGAATATTTGGTTAAAGTTGACATAAAAGACACTTTTCATGTTTAATTTTATTTTCATTCTCTAAACCAAATTTCAACAGTGACGTCTATGAGGTTGATGCTCAATCGTTGAGATAAGGCCACGTATCATCATTCAATGGTAATGACCTTTCATATTTTATAAATAAAGTGAATTCATCTTATCCAATGGTAGTCACGCTACAAAGCTAAGTCCTTTAAATCCCTAATGATTAACTTAAAACAGTTATAAAGTGAATCTAATAATTTAATCAGATCATGAATCAATAGACTTTCAATAAAATATTTGTTATGTATGATTTCTATGAAATTATTTTTAACTTGGGTTGAACAAAACTCTTGAACCGAATCGAACTCAAATTGAGCGGTTATTCTTAAATTAAATATCCGAATGAGTATTTAAATCGAGAATCAACTGGTTCGGTTCGGTTCGGTTCTCGGTTCTAAACCAAGAACCGAAGAATCGAATAAGAACCGAATCTCCCTAATTTTTTTTTATGTTAAATAAGTCAAATTATTTTAGTTTTTTTAAATAAATTTGCTAACTAATTAATTTAGTCCAAAGCCAAAATATGATTTTACTATTTCTAATTTCGAGTCAAGCCTAACTTAATCAAATTGATATAAGTTTTACCCAAATCTCTTATTCTACCGTAGTATCGTTTCTGTCGGTCTATTATTGTGAACTCGTTATCTTTCTATTTCTATGATTTTAACGGTCAAATCTATGAAGAACTCAACAAAGAGAAGTGCAAAAACATCACGAGATTAGACTACGTTATTTTGTAAGAATTAAGATCGAACATATTATAGTCGAATTAATGTAGCATTGTTGTAATATAAAAAAATAAATTAATTATTGTACAAAATTCGAGAACCGAACGGAATCGAATGGAACCGAATGAACGGTTCCATTAACTAAATATCTAAAAATTTGGATTCGATCCGATTCGATTCCCTTTAAAATCGAACCGAACCATGTCCATCTATATTTCCAACAATTTCTACAACAAATGTGTTATATGTACTACCAAATACCTAGTCAAATCTTTAATTGCAAATTAAATACGACAATTTCCCTTGCATAGGAGAATTGTTGCTAGAATTGTATGGTTATCTCTATTTTTTTGGTCGAGATCTAATCATATGCTACCACATGTTCTCTGTTGACCTCAAAAAATGGTCCCGACACGTGGTCAACAGAACGAGACTCCACTTAAGCTCTTTCCTACACACGGTAGCACACCGTCAGTCACTCGTGGCCCTTTCCGGTGGGGGTAGAGGCGGCTACGAGCACTCCGACAGTCAAGTCAATGTTTCAATCAACCGGAAAATGGTGTCTGACGGTGAAGTGGTCACTGGGATGTGGTTGAGAATATGTGTGTGAATATGTAGAAGGGCTCAGAGTTAAAGATTCTAATGCCAGACGTAAGTAATGTGAATCCCCTACTCTTACCAGTATGAGAGTATTTATACTAAGAAATGGAAGAGGCGAACCGTTAGATAATGGGACACACGGCTTTAGAACCCGGGGTGATCATCTCTTTATAGGTGTCAATCTGTCAATCGTTAGGTTGGCGAACATTAAACGATTTCTGACATAACAGCTGAATTAACCGTTTGTAGCCTGCCTCACGTCCCATCAATCAGTCAAGAACTTGACTTTGGAGATCTTTGAAAAGATCTTGATAGTGGGGTGGCGAGGCGGACTGTGAGATGTGACGAATATGGAGTGCGGACCTTTGCATCCGTCGCAACTGATTGATGAGTTCGGTGCTTCCACTAGGTAGGGAGCGAAAGTGCTTCGATTCGGAGTTATGGAATCAGTTGTCCGACATGGATTTAGTTTTCCTCTCAAAATTCCTTTCGGGGTAACAATTGCGGCCCAACCGAGGTCTCGAGTGCCACCGTGCCCATTACTG
Organism: Fraxinus americana; assembly: GCA_035079005.1. Classification (NCBI taxonomy): domain Eukaryota; kingdom Viridiplantae; phylum Streptophyta; class Magnoliopsida; order Lamiales; family Oleaceae; genus Fraxinus; species Fraxinus americana. The sequence continues at coordinate 7,675 of JAVHZT010000107.1, read as the reverse complement.
CCATTCTGGCTGGAGAGTTGGCTCGAAAGAGGTTGAAGAAAGAAGCCAACCTTCATTCCCGTGGCAAAGGGACTGATTTTCTGGGGAGTAAAGTGGATGAGCTCTTTGAGGCAGTTTTGGAAATGCTGCCCTTCCCCCCCCCCCCCTCCCGAAATCCCCTTTGCTTCCCGCGTCCACAACAAGTACTGGACCGGGGACTGGCAGGACCATGTAGCCTCCTACGAGGTAAGGATCTTCTGGCCGCCAACAATGCCTGTGTGGTGAGGGCATTAAGTATTAGCGTAGCGACTGAAGACTTGGTCTCGGGCCTCCGCAAAAGAAATGAAGAATTAGACCAAAGGGTCAAGGCCTCGAAAAAGTGGGAGGAAGATTTGAGGAGGGCCAAGGAAAAGGTGGAATAGGCCGAGGTGAAACTCGACTCCACTGAGATACAAGTGAATCAGCTAAAGAATGAACTCCACGAGTCGATTTCCCAAGTAGCTGCGCTCACGAAAAGAATTGACCAGTCCAATGAACACCAGCGGCTCGCATCGGAGGCCTTAGATGGGGTAAATAAGGAAAAAGCCGAACTCCGAATGCTCTCTGAAGCTCAAGCAGAAGAGATTGAATCTTTCAAGGCCAAAGTGAAGTCAGCAGGTAAGGCGGCAGTCCAGCATTATATTGATCATTTCAAGGAAACGAAGGAATATGATGACTTCGCCAATTACTGGGCTTCATGGAGCGCCCAAGCGATGATGTCTCGCCTATGAGAGAGGCATCTGAAGCTCGACATTGCTTTCCTGGAGGATGAGTTCGGCTGCCCTACCGGAGGCCGACCAGAGATGGAAAAGAAGGAGGCCCCTAGGAGGAGGTGGGAGCGGGGGGCCATCATAAATGTAGATCCTTAGTTTTATCTTTTCATCTTTTTGTTTCCTTTGTAATGGCTTCGGCCTTGATTTATTTGGCAAAGACATTTTCTATTTTTTCCAAGTGTTGTCGCTTCGCCGAAAATGTGCTAACCATGTAAAAACAAAACCAAATGGACGTAAACACTTCATCAAACAAACACTTCGCCGTAGAGTAACAACTTAAGCAAATGAATGAACCAACTGGAATTCAAGTGTAAACGCTTTGTCTAAGCATAACCATTTAAGCAAATGAATGGACCAACTAGAATCCAAGTGTAAACGCTTTGTCTAAGCATAACCACTTAAGCAAATGAATGGACCAATTGGAATCCAAGCTTGGTTGAGGTAGCCCCTTGCGGGTACGTTCGCCTCGTTGAGGAATAAGAATGTGAAAACTATTAACCTACGTCGTCGAAGTGGCATTCGCATCTCTCCTAATGAAGTGGGTCTCTTTGGTTGAGGCAGCCCCTCGCGGGCGTGTTCGCCTCGTCAAGGACGTGAGAATGTGAGAACTTTTGACATACGTCTTCAAGAATGGCACCTGCACCTCTCCTAACGAAGTGGGTCTCCTTGGTTGAGACATCCCTTCGTGAGCGTGTTCACCTCGTCAAGGATGTGAGAATACGAGAACTGTTGATCAGCTCTGTCTGAGGTGGCACCCGCACCTCCTCTGACGAAGCAACAAGTTCGGTTGATAGTAGTATTCAAGAACACGCGTAAGTGTGAAAACCATTATTCAATTGATAACGATATTTACACGAAAGATCCTTACAATCTCCCTACTGGTAGTATTTCCTCAAATGTTCTATGTTCCAGGAGTGAGGCATCAACTTGCCTTCCAAATTTTTGATCTTATACATGCCAGGTCGTACTTCTTCGACGACGCGATATGGGCCTTCCTAGTTTGGTCCTAGTGTTCCTGTCCCTGGTTCCTTTGATGATAGGAACACTTTGCGGAGCACCAGGTCGTCGATTGAAAAGGCCCTCTTCTTGCGTTGGTAGGAGGTGAGCTTGACTTGAGAATCGTCCCTCCTTTCCTCAAGGAGTTCAAGCTCAAGCCTTCTCAGTTCTTCGTTCGTTATTTCTTGAAGTGGATGCGACGAGATGAAGGCACCCTCATTTCTACTAGGCTCATGGCCTCGGCCCCGTATGTCATGGAGAATGGGGTCTCCTCAGTTGCGGTTTTGCAGGTAGTTCGTATGGTCCAAAGGATTTGGAGGAGTTCATCAACCCATGCCCCTTTTGAAGCATCCAACTTTCTTTTCAAGGTGAACTTGATGGTTTTGTTTACTGCCTCGACCTGGCCATTAGCTTGTGGGTGGTGAGGTGTTAAGAAATATTTCTTGATTCCAAGCTCATTGCATAGGTCCCTGATTTTCTTGTTGTCGAACTACTTACCATTGTCTGAAACCAAGGAGTGGGGTATGCCGAACCTACATATGATGTTCTTCTAAAGGAACTTCGAAGTGTTCACCTTGGTGATTTTGCCAATGGTTCCGCTTTGACCCATTTGGTAAAATAGTCAATCTCAACGATAGCGACACATGCATTTCCTCTTCCCCTTGGCATTGGGCCAATAAAGTGGACTTCCCACTTGGCAGATGGCCAAGGGCTCGACACGACCGTGAGCTCCTGCGAGGGCTGCCTTTGCACATTGGAGAAGCTTTGGCACATTTCACACTTGCTTACAAACTGAATTGAGTTCCTTTTCAGGGTAGGCCAATAGTATCCTTGTCTGAGTACCTTATGGGCCAGAGCAGGCCCTTCGGAATGATTGCCACACACCCCTTTGTGGATCTGTCTTCGGATGTAATTTGCCTCCTCACCTCTCGTACATCTGAGGTGAGGCGATGAGAAGCCTCGCTTGTATAGAAAATCATCTTGTAGGATGAAATGAGTGGCAAGCCTCCGGAGTCGACGAACTTCAGGTTCGTTGTCTGGTATAGATTATTCTTTGAGAAAAACAATGATTGGTTGCATCCAAAGAGGGGTAGCCTCTGTCCACATCACATATTCTTTCCTTGCGATGGAGGGCTCGGCCAAGTGTTCGATGTGAACCACCTTAAGAAGTTCGGAATCCTCATTGCTGGCCAATTTTGACAAAGCATCTGCGTGAGAGTTCTCTAAACAGGGTATTTGCATTAGTTCAAACCTTTCGAAGTGGGGGAGGAATTCCATGACTAGTTTTAGGTATGCTGCCATGTGCTTATCTCTAGTCATAAAGTTGTCTTGACCTAATTCACCACTAGCTGCGAATCACTGTCGACGGTCAACCTTTTCACGTGTAGTTCTTTAGCTAGGCGAAGGCCGATTAGGAGCTCCTCATATTCGGCTACGTTGTTAGATGCTTTGAATTCAAGCTTCACTGCACAATTAAGTTTATGTTTCTCCTTGCTTTCTAAGACTATCCCTGCTCCCGAACCAGCTTCTCCAAATGATCCGTATACGAAGAGGCTCCAGGTGGGAGGCTCTATCGGTTCCATGCTTATCTCAATTTCAGGGGCCTTGGCAAATTCGGCAACGAAGTCAGCTATGGCATGTCCTTTAATCGCAGTTCTGTGTTTGTACACCATGTCGAACTCGCTGAGCTCTACTGCCCACTTTAGTAACCTCCCCGAGGCGTCTGGCTTCTGAAGGACTTACCTCGAGGGAAAATTTGTCAGCACATAGATGTTGTGGGCCTGAAAGTAGGGCTTCAGCCTTCGGGAAGCGATGATTAAGGAGAGTGCGAACTTCTCCATGTCTGGGTAGCGTACTTCTGCCGTCAACAAGGCTTTACTTATATAGCAAATGGGCAATTGTTAAGTTTCTTTCTCCCTTATGAGGACTGAATTGATGGCATCGTCAAACACAGCTAAGTAAAGCAGAAGTGGTTCGCCCGTTTTATGTTTAGAGAGGAGGGGAGCTCACCCAATGTAGCTTTTTAGTACCTGAAATGCCTCCTCACACTCTAGCGTCCATTGGAACCTCTTCCTGCCCTTTGAGGATTTTAAAGAAGGGAAGACACTTTTTGGTGGCTTTAGATATGAAACGATTGAGTGCAGAAACCCTGACGATGAGTCGTTGTACATCTTTTAGCTTTTGTGGTGACCTCATTTCGATCAGAGCCTTGATTTTCTCCAAGTTCGCCTCAATCCCTCTCTGATTAACAATATACACTAGAAATTTAATGGATGCTACACCAAATGCACACTTGAAGAGGTTTAGTCTCATTCGGTACCTCTTCAGAATTTGGAAGGCCTCGTCCAAGTGTTTTACATGCTCATCAGCTCGAAGGCTTTTAACGAGGATGTCGTCAACATAGACCTCCATGGTTTTACCAAGTTGATCAGCGAACATTTTGTTTACCGGCCTTTGATATGTGGCCCCGGCGTTTTTCAACCCAAAGGGCATTACCTTGTAACAATATAATCCTCTATTCGTGATAAAGGAAGTGTTTTCTTCATCTTCTGGATTCATGGGGATTTGGTTGTAGCTCGAATAAGCATCCATGAAACTTAGCAACTCGTGCCCAGCTATTCAGTCTACTAGTTGGTCTATTCGAGGAAGTGGGAAGCTGTCCTTTGGGAAAGCTTGGTTAAGGTTGGAGAAGTTAATGCACACTCTTCGCTTGCCGTTGTGTTTCTTTACTAGCACATGGTTGGATATCCACTTTGGATAGGTGGCTTCCCTAATGAAGCCATTGCTGATTAACTTCTCAACTTCTTCCTTTAGGATCTCGTACCTTTTCTCACTTACGGTTCTTCTCTTTTGTCTATGCGGGATCTGGCTTGGGTTGATTTGTAAATGGTGGCAACTGACCTTCGAGTCTATCCCAATCATGTCCTCGTGTTTCCAAGCAAAATCGTCTAAATTCTTGCGGAGGAAGTCTTTTAGTTCTTTTTTCCTTCCTTCTTCCAAATCTTTTCCCGTCTGTAAATCTTTAGAAGTATCCTGGTGGTCCACTGGGGAACTTTCCAGTTCTTCCATTGGAGCGGCTTGTGATTCGGAATCGATAATTCGAGGATCCAGTTCGTCTAGGGTTGCCTTTTCAGGCCGGTTCTTTACAAAAGCCTCTACCATCTCGACATCTTCCCTTCTTTTGGGGCCTCTGCCTTCTCAACATCTTGGAGGACCATGTTCACCCCTCGTGGCTGCACCTTTCTCAGAAAATTAAGGTAGCATTCCCTTGAGCCCATCTGATCACCTCGGACAGTGGCTATTCCTCGTTCAGTGGGAAATTTCATACATAGGTGGTAAATGGAGGTGACTGCCCATAGCTCCTTTAGGACAGGTCTTCCTAGTACCCCATGATATGCAAATCGGCGGTCAACTACCAAAAACTCCATGAAGTGGTTCTACCAAGGGTGCGTTTCCCATTTCGACAACTAGGGTAATTTTTCCCTTGGGATAATGTTATCTCCAGTGAACCCGTATAATGGGGACGTCATAAGGGTGAGATCGTGGTCTACCGCCATTTTATCATAAGCAAAACCGAACAAAATATTGATCGAACTTTCGTTATCCACCAACATGCGTTTCAATTCATTCTGAGCTACCAAAGCCCTTACTACTAACGCATCGCAGTGGGGATAATGCACGCCCATGGCATCTTCTTGCGTAAAAGTAATGGGCTCTACGGATCTCATCCTCTGGGACTGGCAGACTACATAACTGGGCATAGGTGGATCATTGGCCTCTCTAGTATAGTTCTTTTGCGCATTCTTGGACCCACTTCCTACGTGTGGTCCCCCAATGATTGTGTCAATCTCTCGAATGGGTTGGTGTTCGTTTGCGGCGGAGGTTCCTTTTGGGCCGCTGTCCACTTCGGTGCCTTTCTCTATCCTCGTTCCTATCATGTTGAGGCGAGTGTCGCCTAGTCTCTCCCCCTCCTTGATGAATTTTGCCTAGAATTTTCATCCTGTCGACGATTCTTCCTAGTGGCGCGAGGGTTGCTGCTCGTAGATCTACCAGCTTCCGGCATTCACTTGTATCATGGCCATCAAAGCGGTGGAAAGTGCAATAGGGTCGTGACTCCTCTTAATGCCCATTTCTTAGCCTTCCGCCTCTTCCTCTATTCCTAGAGGTAGAAGGTCTCCTCGAATTCCTGGCTGCAGGACTGTCACTGGGTCCAACATTTTCATAAGCCAGCGTTGGCACTGCATTCAGGGTGGCTGTGGCCAACGCTTGTCTGGAAGTCGAGGCCACCGCATATTCGACTTGAGTCCACTGTTGGGTGACGATTTGCGAGGTGGGCCTCCTGCTGATCTGCATCTAGGTGCCGCCCTATTCCAATGATCAATCATTTCTTCATTTACAATCTCGACTTTCATCATCTCTACCAACTCGTCGTAGGTAGAGGGTTTTTACTTTGGACATATCTTCAAAATAAGGTATTCATATTCAATCCTCATTTTAAAGCAGAGAGAGCTTCTTTGTCTGTGACTTGCTCACAATAGGTTATTTCGTCAATGAAACGGGTGAGGTAACTTTTTAAGGTCTTCCACGTCGCTTGTCTCTTGTCTTGGAGGCGCTGAATTGGTGATTATCCCTCCTTTCTTGACAAGTATTGGTTCAAGAATGCCTTTTTGGGGTCTGGCCAGCTCCTGATGCTTAGAGGCCCCAGCCTACTATACCATACCTTTGCCGCTCCACTAAGTGTTAAGTGGAAGACCCTGCATTTTAGAGCTAGAGAGGCCTCTCGAATGCTCATTTGCGTTTTGTACTTGTTGAGGTGCTTCTCTGGGTCCCCCTTTCCCTCATACTTGGGAATTTTAGGAGGAACAAAGTTCTGAAGCATAGGGAAAAAACGAAGCTCCCTAGAGAAATGAAGGTTGTCGTCATTGTCGTTGAGCTCGTAGGACCAACGCGGCTCATTAGAATCATGCCCATTTGTCAAAGGATGAGGTGGTTGTTGGGAAGTTCTGCCTCAATTCCCTCAATCGACCAGATTCTGCCTCTCCACCTATTCCTAGGCGGAGGGGCCTGAATTTCCTGAATTTGTGCACTCTCTTGTGGGCGAGCTGTTTGATGGGCAGATTGATCCCTATTTCTAGGCATTCGCCTGATTCGATCAAACACACTGGCGGACCTTTGAGGCCGTTCTTCATATTCGAGAGGGAAGTTATCTTCTCCAACTCAGTCATTATCAGCTGAGGGGACAGTGTATGAGGTGTCCACTCCCACTTCCCTTTCAATCGAAACTTCCCGCTGTTGGCTCGAGTGAGTTTTTCGGCTTGATTACGCTTCAGTTCTCCGAGCTTATTGTGGAGGATTTTGGTGGGCTTCTAAGGCGCCCTGGTTTTGTACTTGCATGATGATTTCCTGCATGGCTACATTTCGGGCTGCGGTATTCCTCGTGTTAGTGGCCATACGGGCCACTCGACAGTTAGTCGCGTAGCAATTCTCCCGCCCTTACGGTATCGATGATGGGGCCTTTGGTGTGTGACAATTATTTCGGATGGTCTCTTCTTCAGAGATCTCCCTTGTTCTCTCAGGTTTACTTCTTCGTCGCTTGAACTCATTAGCTCGGAGTTGCTAGCCTTCTTCCAAAACGATGGGAGCTCACAACAAATTCATTTTTCAAGGAGGGAATATCGATCAAGTATTCCAATAAAATCTTTCTTTCGTGAGGAGACTCGTGGTTACAGTAACGTTTCCCACAGACGGCGTCAATCTGTTGACCTCGAAAAATGGTCTGACATGTAGCCAATAGAACGAGACTCCACGTAAGCTCTTCCGTGCTCCTGGTAGCATTCCATTAGTCACTCGTGGCCCTTTCTGATTGGAGCGGAGGAAGCCGTGAGCAC